>CAEGAF010144498.1:0-58330 GCA_903067075.1 Micropoecilia bifurca | reverse complement strand
ATCGGAATCGGCGATCGGCCCTCAGGGGTGATCGGTATCGGGATCGGCAGAAAAAAACCTGATCGGCACATCCCTAATATTTATACATTGTTTGTCTTTGTCTCTTCTCCCACCCCTCCTCGTTTGTGTAAGCTAGCCTGTGTGTATAAACACCACTGTGTGTTCATTGTGTGAGTTCAGTTTTGGTTTGTTATCATGAGTTATATTTGCCTTAGTTGATTTCTTTTGGGCCCATTTTGTTATGTTTTTGAGATCTATTGTTGAAAATCTTTTAAGATTTTTTTTTTGAAAAATAAATACAAGATATTTTTTTCATATATGCCTTTGTCCTTGTGCCTTACTGGTCGGACCGTCACAGGTAGGTATGAGCATCCCAATCCAATACGAACACTGGAAATCGGACAGATGTCATATATGGAATAAATGGGTCAATTTCCCTCTTACGTATTGTTAACTGTTCTCTTTTTTGGGTAAGTATGACTTGATCAAGCCTTTTCTAACAATCCACACTACAAAATAAATAACAGTCATTACTAGCATACGCCCTTATCCAAAGATGTAATATTGGTGTTGTATCAGAAGTGACAAAGTTGGGTCAGGACATCTCTAATTGTAGCAGGATGTTGAATTAACTTTTAACTTCAATAAATCTGTCAAATAAAAAAAAATTACATCAATCATTCCAACCATCAAAATCACCAATTCATGTGCTGGATTTCACAACTACAACATAACGTTCAAGTTAAGATAGCCACCAAGGCAGGTGCTAACGAGCAGGTGGCCAGGCTAAAGCTACTCCAGAATAGGCCAAAGTCAATAATAGTTTCTGCCTCACCAGCTGCCTCTCTGCTTGTTTGTAGACGCATCCAGCTCTGCCACGTGAGCGGCACGAATATCTGCTTTTTTTTGTTTTTTTTTTGTAGTACTTTGTTTGCCACATCTGATTTTTTTGTCATTGTCCGTCCCTCTTTATGGTCAGTGTAGTAGCCTGTTCCCCATGCTTATTCTAACTGTCCATTTTTTACAGACAGCTCATGTATTTTCTTTGTTTCTTGTTCCTTTGCATAACTTGGACGTTTTACCACTGAAAACGCTAACATTTATTCCTTTTGAGGACCAAAATAAAGACTTAGACTCATGTCACGCTTTTTCATCAGTGAAAAGTGTGGTCAGCCGGGGGAGTCCAGCTGTTGGTCTCTTGTAGGTTACTGAGGCAGGTTCAGTAACTGAGATATGCTGTCTCAGCCATATGTGTTCCTTTCCCTTGAAGGACAATGTACAAGAATTTTTTTTGTATGCTTGTGGCAGCAAATATTTTAAACAGATTACACAGATTTTTTTCGGTTAACAAGACATCCACTCTTTATTAATTTCATTTATTTAAATCTCACCCGTTTTCATCACAGAGTTCGTCAGAAAAATTTGGATGTTAACTTCATCCTTCGCTGTCTTCGCTGCAATACGCTGTCACACAACTGTTAGACACATTCTAATGAATCTCTAAAGACAGTGAGAGGCTTAATAAAAAACACCTTTTGCTAATTAAAACAAACACCTGACCCTAATCAGGCACAGAATGTCAACAGTACACATCATCATTCAAACAGGATATTTCCTCAATTTCTAAAAGAGGAAGAGCTAGAAAGGCTTTGAAAACAATTAAAGGGTAATCATGATTTATTTATGTTTTACACTTTAAGTAATTATAGGATTTATAGCTGTAAAATACATTTTTAGAGACCCGAAACTATGCCTACGTGCTGACAGGAGCTATAAGCATCTAAATCAAATAACTGCATAATTTTATATAATCCAAGTAAGTTTTCCCCTCTTGTTTGAGTTAACAAAAAACAGCCTCTCACAAAGATAACCAAAAAGTATCTGTTTGCTACCTGACCTGTGTAGATCATATATCTACACATGCCTTTGTAATTCCAACAAAATGTATAAGCCTGTTCAAATAAATTCTAAGGACCCTAAAACTAAGAAATATTGTACATTCTAATTATCAAGATTGAGAATTGTGTTGTTACAGTCAAATTTATACTCTGCTATACAAGTGGTGTCTAAGATCAGTTTTAACACTTTGTTGAACATGGTCCATCTTTAACATGCTCCTCCTCTCCACTCATGATCCAAGAGCTCAGTGGTGAGGGTAAGGACCCTTGGGTTCGCTGACAGTTGCTTCTTGTTTTTCTTGGTTTCAATGTTAGTGCCCTTATCTAGATTAATGTTAAGAAAGCACCTGTGTGAACACAATACATGAAAATCAACCATAAGGATAAGAAAATCTGCATAAGAATAAGACTTCATCTAAATGAGGAAATAAAAACAAAATGTCTTTACCTCTGAAGTAATTCACATGTGGGTGCTACAGGAATGGGATAATGGATATTGTAATAGTAATATATATACAGTAATTGCTTCCTAACATCATACATATAATGGTGGAGGTGATGATTGAGATTCAGTCATTGACAACCTTACAGTCTAGCATGAACCTGTTGGAGGCATAACAGGAGGTTCCTGCAAAAAAGGAATAATGTAGAGAACAGTCTATAAGACTGGTTAGTCTTATAGAAACTTTAAACAGTGCACTTTATGACAAATGTCTTTCTTAAATTAATTCACTGAAAATTAATATTTACTTACCACATACAATGTTGCAAGAGTCTCCTCTTTTCCATTGAAGTGAGAAGGAAGAAGAAACATATCTTTCAAATTGTCTGAGCAGCCTTGATCCTGTCCTCTCAGAATGTTCAGCTTTATTACGGTTTGAAGAACCATTTGGACTTGTGTGCAGAGATGGTTCTTAAAAAGTCCAGAAGTCGTTTTCTCTTGTTTTCAAAACTGGAAAGAAAAGTCTCTCTTAGTGCTACTCTATTAAGCCACCGCTCCTTTACCATGGTTTGCAAATCTGTTCCTTGGTTTATGTCTCTTCTTTGACAGTAGTATGCACACTTCGTAAGACTTTTTTTTACCTTGTCTGATCTTCACTGAGCATCTTCGTTTGGAGTTTCTTCTCCTCTTAGATTTCTGTTGTCTCAGTTACTGCCATGAATTCCATGTCCCACTTTAAACAACCTGAACAGCTGCATTTTGTTCAAGTGGGACTGTGTCACCTTCATCAGACACCTTTTTCTGCTGCCTTATTTTTGGTGCTGGAGACCGTTTCACATTTTCAATTCGGGTTTGTAACTTACCGACCAGTGAGTAATAATCTGGCCCCACCACATCACATTCTCTTACAGTGATTGTGGATATTTGGCAATCACTTTTTGGCCACTTCTGTTTTGGCTAACTTACCAAAACCTCCATTATGTTCCATAGGTTCTGTTATCTTTCACATATCAGGTTTGATTTCTTGTTTGCACAATAGTTAGTTCTCCAGCTCAATATACTTTCTGTACATAATAATGTTGAACCAATAACGTCGTATAATATTTAAGTTTGAGTTTTGCCTTTGTTTGGTGCGGGATTCTTGTGCGTATTGTGTCTGTTATCTGGTGAATGCTCATGTCTTGTTAAGTCAAATCTCTAGGTTTAAATAAATCTACGTTATGCCGTGCCTGTCATAATGTTTTGTTTGTGTGGTTTTGTGTTTTATTTTGTGTTCTCCGTGTAGTATGGATTTATTTCTAGGTTCCAAGCATTTGTTATTTGTGTACTTCTGATTTTCCTATGTTCCGCGTTGTCCATTAATTAGTGATTTGCTACACCTATTTATCTGGGCTTGGTCTGAGTTTGGGTCTGCGTTTTTGTGGGCACTCTGTTTAAGTCTCGTCTGAGAACCTTTTCTGAGTTTATTGCATCAGTGTCATCCGGTGAGTCTGTCTTGTAATACTTGACAAAATGAAGATTAAAAACAAAATGACGAAAAGGAGAGTCTCTAGGATCCTGTCAGCAACAAACCAACACAATTCCTGACAATGGCGCTAGGTTACAAACAGCTGTTGCCATTATCAGCTGTCACAGTTTTTCTCTTCAATAAAAACTGAACAGAAAGGTTCAGTAAAAGACATACGAGCCTCCGTCTTGATTGAAGAAGCTTTCACTCCGTAACAGATGCTACATGATCCTCCTGAACCATTGGTCGACGGCATCCCAATGCTCGAGTGCTGCAGTCACACACAGCGACACTTGCTGGGTCTTCTACTCAGCCAGCTACAGATGCCCTGCACCAGTCCAGCGTGGGTCGGGTAACTCCGGCTCCGAGCCAAATGATGCCATCAACTACTCCAAGTCATTCTTCACCGATATTGCCTGTTCAGCAGACTCCCGAAGCCCTGCATCATCCTAGCATGGTTTGGGCTCTGATGTCACACACCTGATCCTCATTGTATCAGGTGCTGGCTCTCCTGCACCTCACTCCATCTCCATGCCCACAGCTAGAATCTGTGAGTCTGCTTTCATCTCCACGTCGAGATCTGCACCACCCTCACGCTCTGGTCACAAGATCTCGCACAATTTTTGCGAGAAACTGTGCTAGGCATAATGTTGAGTTATGGCAATTCCATGTAGGTTCTTCAGTAATATAATGCTTTAGATATAACAGTCAATAAATTTTTTACCATACATTTTACAGTGTTTTTTTAGTGTATAATTAAAATTTGTATGAAGGTTAAAAGGTTGCACACATTAGGAACATCATACAGATACTAATGTTGATTAGAATGAATATAGAGTTCTTATTAATATAGTCAGTCCATTGCTAAAAGTGACCTTCATAAAGACATTTTTGTTAGCTTTGCCTTTGTTATGTAAATTCCATTTGTGCAAATCTTATAAAGGTGGATGAACATAGGTATGTGCAAAAAGTCTACTTCTGCGAATGAATAAGAAAGATTTAAAAACAATATAATAGAAAGTAGACTGAAACTGGGGACTAGCTGAATGAAAGCCTCAAGGAGAGAACAAGAAAATGAAAGCTGAAGACATGAGATGGTGGTGAGATTAGTGGAGAGATGAGATGACTCTTTAAAACATTTTCAATTTTACTTTGTTATATCAACTTGTTCACTAAAAATCCAAAAAGCAATAACTCTGATACCAAGACTGGAAGAAGAAGAAGAAAGAAACACAATGCAGGCATTCTGAGAAATGGGAATGTTGTTGATGAAGTGACCTTCTAAGAGGTGATTTGTAACAAGTGTGAAATGTGACATACAGACACTGAAAACACAAGTGCTGAAATGTTCTGGCTCTGTGGTGAGTGAAAAACCCGCCACTGACTATCACTGCAAGTAATGACAACCTTCATACGCACATTTTGAGAGTCTAACTCCCCTGCTGTGTTTTTCAAGTTGTTCCAGCATAGAGCACCATTCAGATTTTAAATTACCTTCTCAACAACTCTGTGCCTATTTGACTTTCTGCATAACATGAGGTACATCCCTCAAGAACAGTGAAGGAATGTATCCATCAGCGTTTACAGCTGAAACCAGAAGTTTACATACACTACATAAAAAGACACATTTTCTCACAATTTGAAGATAAATAAGTCCAAACTTCTCTTGTATTAGATCATTCAAAATTACCACAAATATTTGTATTTGCTAAATGCTGCAATAATTACATAAATGTCAGTGCAATAATTACATAAATGTCAGTGATTTACTTCATCAATGTCTTGAAAATCACATGACAGACATTTCTCCAGTATTTAGTAGCATTGCCTTTCAAATATAATAGTTGGCTAAGCTTCTCAAAAATGTCTGCCGAAGTTCTGGTGGCTTTTTGAGTCCCTCATCGCTGAGTGGCTTTCAGCATATGTCAGTATCAGACATGCTCCATTGAATAGTGAAACTGTTTTACTAGCTTTAGCCAGCATCTTCACAAGGTCTTTGGGTTTTGCTCTGGGGTTAATTTGTCCATTTTGTTAAATCTTGGTGCAACATTTATTTTGAATTTACTTATATAACCATTATTTTACCTCAAAGTCCCTTGGGATATGTCTTTTTTGAAAGACACCTGGCCAAGAGACACACTGGTGTATAGCACCAACAATTAAGTGAGGTCTAGTCATCCAATATCTAGGTTATCCAATATCTAGTGTTAGATCTTTATGTCACACCTGAACAAAACTAGACTTTCTTGAATAATTAATTAACTGAAAGCAGTTTAAGAATCTGACAGAGTACAGAGGCTGAAACGTGTTTATAAAGACAATGAAGATGACTAAAGACACATAGCTGGTCTTGCAAACAAGAAAGCAAAGACTGTAATCAGGCAAAATAAGGAAGGGTTGAGTTCTGTCATTGCTTTTCCAAGAAGTGGCAGAACTATTAATACAAAATCCTATTAGTAAGGTGTTACATCCCTTTTTGCCTTGAGATCTGACGTAATTCTTCACAGCACAGATTTATGAAATTGTTGAAAATACGCTTCAGATGTTTTGTTTCATGTTGACATGATCGAATCCTGCAGCTGCGTCAATCTTTTGATTCTACATTAATGATGTGCATCCCCTGTTTCACCACTTTCTAAAGGTGCCCAGTTGGACTCCGGAGGCCGTTGCAGAACAGTGAATTCATTTATCTGTTCAGGAAACCAGCTTGAAATTATATGAACGTTGAGAAATGGCACACTGTCCTGCCAGAAGCAGCCATCTGAAAATGGGTTCACTGTGGTCATAAAGGAATGGACATGGTCAACAACAACACTCAGGTAAATAGAGGTGTTTGAATTATACTTGTTGTTTATAAAGCTGACAGTGGTGGCACCATTGTAATGTGTTACTACTTATAGTCCATCTGCTGTAAGATCCTTCAGCGATGGCAATCTGCATAATTTGTTTGTAACTACTGGATGTTTGAGAAGTTGTTGACTTTCTAACTTCTCAAACCAATCTGCCCTATTTTGCACATTAGGTTATTTGGAGTAGCAGCCCACCTGATACCATCATCCATGTCACTTCTAAAGTTCTGATGCTCAGTCTGAACTTCAGCAAGTCATCTTGACTATATGGCATTGCATAAGTGCCTGTAGTTGCTTCAATGTGACTGACTGATTTGCTATTAGTATTGAGTATTGAGCAGGTGAATCTAATAAAAAAGGCAATTTAGTGAATATGAGATGTGAGCATCAAGAGTGATGAGTCTATCTATGTTAATGCGTAGATCTTGAATTAACATGACCTACCAAATAATCCAAATAAAAAGTCTTTTGTCACTGGAATTTTGCATTTACTATGCAATTACCAATTCAATACATGGTACAGCTCTGTTTCACCACTTAGGTTACATTCAGAAGTAAGCTGTGGCACAGAAATACCTCAGTTACAAAGAGGAAAGTTTATTTCTTTAAATTATGGCTAAGCTACCGTGCTATGAAGCTTCAAGCTGGATCTCAAATGCACAGATCAGTTGATGAGCAAAAGGCTCCATGAGGACAAAACAAGCTATTCTGAGATTTGGCATAGAGCTTTGAAAATTGAAATCCTGCTATGTGTGTGAGTTTACTGTGGTATGTTACAATCAAACAATACTCCTACAGATTAGTATTTGCTTTGTCTTTGAAAAGAATATTTATATACTTTTTTCTTTGTATTTTTACAGATGTAGTACTGATGTTATAGATAGAATGTGTTTAGTTTCTGTCCAGTCTGCAGAGATGCTTTTTCCTGCATGCTACCCGTGTTGCGGAGAGGTGATTTTAAACAAGGTTTATTAAATGTGAGAGGTTTTGTATTCATTTTACAAGCATGTCTTTTTTTTCTGTATTTGTCTTTTTAATTGTTTACTGTTTCGGGACTTACCATACCTGTTTTCTGGCCTTAAATCAAAACATTTCAGATGTAATCACAGTGTGGCTTTGTTGCTGGTATCTGCAGTGTTCAGGGAAATTTTTAAGTACAACAAGAGATTGTACTCTTGTTGTACAATCTCTTCTGAGATTGTACAACAATCTCAGAGAGATTGCTTCTGAGATTGCAAAACTGTGCAAACTCAGAGCTCTCAGTCAGGATGTTTAATTCTGTTAAAGTTGTACAGATAAACAGAAAGGGCACCAGAATCCCGTTACCTTGAGAAAGTCAAAAAGAATAAAGGAAGTTTTTGTTTAACTTCTTATAACAAACATAAAATTAACAGCATTCTAATTTTTTTATTAGCATTACATATTCTGAGGGAAAATTTGAACTTCCCATTTAATTGGTAAAGACGAGTGGGCAAATGCAATCTCAGAAGTATAGTAAAGAGAAAAGAGGTGTGTGTAACCTCCACAGATTTACACTACTGCTTGATTTGCATGTTTGTAACATGGCAACCGCTGTGCTAATACATTGACATGCAGTATCAGCAGTACATGCAAAAACAACGGGGGAATTTATGTGCTAACAGATTTTAAAGTTCAGTTTCCATGCTGCATTGCTGCACCATCTAGAATCAATTCCTTTCAGGTATTGTGAGTTGTACTCTTTAATACATTACTCTTTATTTGAATGCATTTTTTGTACGATACAATGACCTTTGAAGGGATTTTCATACAAATTCTTTCCAAGTTATTCATGACATGCATTAGCAGAGACAGGTGAATGACACCCATGACTTTTCACACTGTGGTGACGCCCCGCAGACCTGGTCCCCTGTAGTTCACTGTAAAATTCATTTGTGCCTCATTTTCCCCTGTCAGTCTGTCTGTCTGTCTGTCTGTCTGTCTGTCTGTCTGTCTGTCTGTCTGTCTGTCTGTCTGTCTGTCTGTCTGTCTGTCTTCCCGCTGGTCACTGTCTGTGTTCCCCAGAGTAAATTGAAGGATGACTTCAAAACTTCTCAGTTTTGACCCCTGAACACAACCTCGGGAATATGGTATAATCCTGTCCTACTTATTGACAAATCCTATTTTTATTGGAAAGAAGAGGATCAGAATGGAAGTACTCCATGACCTTTAGATAGGATGTGACCTACAATCTTTTTATGACTCGCAGCCCAAATTAAAACTGTGCAAAAAGCGATCACGTCAGAGAATCAAATCCATTTTTTCACTAAACAAATGCGACATTATGATAACATAATTTTATTCTCCTTTGCCTTATAATTAATACTATGTTCCCTAAAAATGTAAAGAAAACTGATCATGACTGTGTCTGTAACTTAGTTCAATGAATATTTAATTAGGTACATTTCTATTTAAAATTATGTCAAGAATGCATCACTTGATCTTACAGGAGTAGCTTTATTTTTTCTTTTACTGCATTTCTGTTGAAACTTTAATAGCAGGTAATATCTTACCTTCATTGGGTGATTCTGCTGCTCTCTTCATTTAGCGTAAAGCCTTAATATTTGGCCTTAGAGGCTGAAGCTAATGGTTAGTGTAGAGGGGATAAAGTGGTGTCCTAAGTTTATAAAATAACCCATCTCAAAAAACCTGAGCTGTTTGTTTAAACACCATTTTAAAACCCTGATCAGAATTACACTGGCAATGAATTACAGAAGGACTGGAGGAAGGAGTTGATGCACCACCACTAATCTTCCTATACGAAACACGATCATGATCCTGGACTGTGTGTTATTTTGTTCTTGTTCTTTATTCTCTGTCTCATTTCCTTCTCATGAGGAATAAATCTCCTCTTTGTACCAGTTTAACCTGATGTCAGCAGTCACACCTTTAAGTGATTAATTTATTACCTGCTGGATTCAGACCTCCTCGCCTCCCGTGTCTCATTGGTCAAGGTACTCAAGCCTTTTTCACGTTATGTCCCCGTTTAAATTTAACCAATGAATAAACCCCTGTGTAACGTTAGATGTTTTGGGACTCACATTGAGGTACCTCAGAGTTCAATGCCTGCTTCATGAAATCCAATCATTTCCAGAATAAATATTCTGGAAATGGCAGAAGAGCTGCTGTATCTTATCTGGTTTTCAAGCACATTCCCTGCAAGAAAAAGAACAAGTGAAGCAAATACTTACCTCCCTAAGATATTTTATTCCCTGATCTACATCATTATTGACCCACCTGAACAAATGCTGCCAACAGGATTCCAGCGCCAGGCTTTTACCCAGAGCATGGAGCACTTCATGAAACAAATACGACTTGTATCCATACACTTACCTGCAAAACCTGAGCCAAATCAACCCTCATGATCCTCTTCTACAGAAAACTGCTGATCGCAATTACTGGAAGCCAAGATTTGGCAGATAACATTTAAAATAAATCACTAATCTCTTACTCTGCTGGTTCGCTTGTGTTTTCTGCAACTGAGTGACATAATTAATCAGAATATAACAATCATGTACTCATTAAATAAGTGTTTGATATTAAAGGGAAGTGGTGTAAACAAACAAAACTATTATAGGACACTTTGATAGATTTTACACTTCTAAACTTTTGTGGTTGCAAATGGTTGTGTGTTTTAAGGAAGCGTTTCACACATGAAAATCAATGTTGATTCTCCTGCCTCCATTTCCCATGAAAATAATCATCAGTTCTGGGTAAATAAATCTCCCAATGCAAACCTGACAACACTGCAATGGCTCATAAAGCAACTTTTGAAGATGGTGGAAATATGTTATGGTTTTTACCTCTTATGGACCAGTTATTAGCTTTAGCTTTCAGGAATAACTAACCTGGATTCATACAAATTGAAGATTGGTAGAAAGTTACCTGCTGCAGATAGATTAGTAACTGTCACGATCTGTGTTTCTGTGTGTTTATTTTTTGAGTTTTCTGTGTATTCCTGTTCCCTGTGAGTCCTGTCTCTGCCCTGCATCTTCCCCGTTAATTGTTTCCCAGGTGTGTCTCATTCCCTTGATTACCCCATATATTTAGTCTCCCCTGTTGTCGTGTTCCTCATCGGGTCCTTGTCATATGCCTATTGTCTACTGCATGTCAGTTGTTGTTCTGTCGGCTCGCCAGTAGAACTGATTAAGTCCTGGCTAGCTTAGCTCGTTTTTCAGTCCTCTGAGTAACAGTTGCTACCGGTGTTAGCTGTGCGCTTGTTTCCTGCCGCGCTGCCTGTTTTCCGGACTGTGAGCTCTTCTTCAATAAATCATAATCACTATACCTGGGTCTCAGCATCTCCTCCTCATCACCACCACACCGTTTTATGACAGTAACTGCTCATAACTTGTTCATTTTTCTTCTTTCAGCTAATAATGTATGCAGCCGCTCAACATCATAATCAAAAACCACAGTGGGGTCACACCAGTCATGCTTTATGATGATTACAGGCCAAATTTAGGTTTTTACACTTAAATCTTTGAGGTTCACACAAAATTATCTTTAAAACTATCATTAAGCTATGATTCTAACTCTCTAGATCAGGCTTTTTGATAACTTCATATTTGCAAATTTTGCCTTTGTGAACCTTTGCGCATAAACTATTGCATCTTTTGCCAGAAGACAGATTTGGTTCTATGTGTGCCATAGTTGCAGATAACCTGCTTGACTGTCCTCTAATCACACCGAGAAGACAAAAGGTATGAATAAATATGTTTTCATAGCTCAGTAGTTAAACAGTGGTTAAAGGTCTAAATGCTTTGTAATTTAAATAAAAATTACAACTCATATCGTTCCTTCAGGCAACACACACTCTTCAAATATGCATCTTAACGGCTTCTATAATGTGCTGACTGCAAATTGAGAGATTGCTTCTGAAGAATAATGATGATGAAAATCGCATAAAAGCAGGCACACAGTGATAAATTAGGATTTTAAATTGAAGACGACATGACAGCTGAATGAAAAATGAATGCAATGAATGATCTGCATTTAGTCACAGAGGCATTAGTATTTGAATAGAACTTCTAAACAGCAGTAGTGAATAGCAAACATAATGATATTTAAATCAATAAATCAAGATAAGTTTCATTTGAATAAAAAAAGTGTAAATTGAAAAAAACTTTCATTCATTGTCATTGAACTGAAGCAGAACATTGTAATTTGGAGTTTCATCCTGACTTTTGCTGTGCTGCTTCAGTCAATAAAGGCTTTCATTTCATGTTGTTTTTCACTCATGTTTTGGTCATTTCTGAATCACCTAATCAGCTGATGAGAAGTCAGATGAAAAAAAAAATCATAATGTACAATGATTTATGAACTACCTAAGCAGATTGAATAGACTTATCCAGTCCTTGCCTAGGTTTGACATATCAAAACTTTCTTTGAGAGATCACACTTAATGAAACTTAATGAAAATCAAAATTGCATCAGAAGTGAATAAAGGAGTATGCAGAGTCATGCTAAATACAGACTTAGATTTAGAGACTCAGTATCACAGAAAGTTACAGAGATTTTAGTCTTTAAAATCTAGGAGTGAGAAACTTCAGAGAATCAATCTTTGTTTTAGATACACAACCATCAATTGTGCTGAGCCATCTCACAAAGATATAGTGGGGAACAGAAGTGCAAGCTGGTCATACACTGTTAACATCTTTCTCAGATAATTGATCAGTTAAGATCTGTCAGCATTTTCTACCATGCTGACAGATCCAGGTGTAAGTTAAACCAGCCTGGTGATAATGAGAATTCCAAACTGAACCTAAAGCTACTTCTATCAGCCACTATTTCTGTTTTGAAGGTCAGATACCAGTTCTCTAGTTGACTATCATCCATGTTTGTGTAAGCACGTATTTAAAAACATACCTTAATCTTTAACTATTAACCGATTTGAGCTGCCAAATTGAAGTTGACAGAGATTGTAACTGAGTTTTGAAGAAATAAAATCATGGTGCTCCTTTGATTACAAAAATAATTCCTTCACTTATCCATACTTTTACTTTTTCCACATATCTAACAAGATCTTGACAACCTTAGAGAGATTTATATATTTGATAAAAAAAAAACCTGTACTTGTGCAAAAAGATCTGTAGCTGAGATGATAACTATTAACGGAAAATAAACTAACTTTCTAAAATTCACATAACATTGAAGTTACCTGTTTGCAGGGCGACTTTTTTGTCATGACCATGATGACAAGGAGACCTTTTCGCTTATTAGTTCTTTACACTTTGTAAAGAACTTGAGTTGAGATTTTTTTCTGAGTGCTTTGAGCTTAAAGTACATCATCTAATTATGACACAATTTAATTAACAAACTATGATGTGAAGATGATTCTTGTGAAGAAACAGGATACAGCTCAGACATTGTTTTACTCAGCCTAGCTGTTTTTGCCAACTTGCCAACGGCTATGTTTGAACTGTGGATCTGTAAATTGAAATGTGGGTGTAAACTCATACCCAGGGGGTCTTGAAATATTGCTGTTTTCCAAATATATTCAGTGGAAAAATAACCCTTGTTTTTGATTTTCACAATGGCTTTGCTGTCTTTAGGGTGTTCACTCATCTGTGTGCTCTAGTTGGATGCTTTCAGTTCTGCTTTATTGTTCCTCTGTCCCATTTTCCTTGCGGGTAATCTCCATCATTCTGCCTTCAATTCTATGCTTCTGACAGTTTCAGTTATGGGATTTGTCTCATCCCTCACTAGTCTTCTCCTATTTGTTACAGCCTCAAATGGTTTTTACAACATCCCTATCTCCCTCAACTTCTCTCTGCAATATTGCCCCTTGCCCTAGGTTCCATTCATATGACAGCAAGGCTTAAGTTGTCACTGGTGTCCTCTCCGGTGATTACCCTCAATTCCACAATTCAGCACCGGGTTGACAGGCACTTTATGACTTTCAGCCTCTCTTTGTGCCACTTTTCCCCTCTTGAACAAATCAGCATGAGCATGGGTTCTTTGCTTCTCTTGAGCCCTGCCTCACTGCTCCACCTCACACTTATTCAAAGTGTCTCTCTCTAGACTTCATCCTCTCAAACTGTTAATCCAGCCATGCCCTTTGCACCGCTGACACTGCAGAGGGAGGAAGAGGGTGCATGAGGGGATGTGGTCAACAGTCACACAAGATGGCAGATAAAGTATTTAAAGTCGTAGTTTCAAAATGTTTTCTGTATCAAACTAGAAAAGTGAGAGCAGAAGAGTACATGCATTATTGTCAGTTAAGGAGTAAATAAAAGTACAAACACATCTCTGCTTATACGATGTTGGTAGTCATCCATCCCTTAAGGGTCACTGGCAGGCTGGTCTCTATCTCTGGCATGGATATAGAGACCTTTGATGGATGTCAGTGGATACTTTATGGCAGGCAAAAACTTAGACAAACAACTATGCACACAAACTCATTCCTTAAGGGCATTTAGAGAGACAATTACCCTAACATTCATGTTATTGGACAGAGGGAGGAAGCCAACGTACCCAAAGAGTCCATGCATGCAAGCTCAATGCAGAAAAGCCCCCCAGCTTAAATGTGACTAATCTGATTATTTGTTTTTAATCAGTAGACAGCACTAGTTGAATGTAAAGACCAGAGCGGGGCTGTAAATATTAGTTTCCTGGTTTGGGACCCTGAAAATCTGTGATCATAAAGTTTCTCATTATGGGGTTGGTAATGAAACAATAAAGAATATCATCTTATGTATGTATGTATGTATGTGTGTGTGTGTGTGTGTGTGTGTGTGTGTGTGTGTGTGTGTGTGTGTGTGTGTGTGTGTGTGTGTGTGTGTGTGTATGTATGTATGTATGCATGCATGCATGCATGCTGACTTCAATTGATAACTTACAAAGTTTCGGATCTGTAGTTACAGATCATCTTGGAATACAATTTTTCACAAATCAGTTACTTTTTCCTTGGTTTCTTTTCCTGTTTGTGGTAAGCATAAATCGCCTTTGATGGATTGGCTGAAATTACAAGCATCTCCTACAAAGATGCCTTCATGAAAATTTGTCATGTGATTGACAGCTGCAAAAAAAGATGCTGAAGACTGAGGATGTTCCGCTGAATGGTAATGTCATGATGTAATTGCATTTTTTATGGATTTTCTGCAAAGCATTTTTAGTAGGGTGGAATCAAGGCTTCATGACAGCTGGGTAGAAATTCAAACTTTTCTTTTCAATTTGTTTTGCATATTTATAAGTAGTATTATAAATATGCAAAACACATTTGTTTCAAACTGGCTGACAATGCTGTCCAACTGTATTTTACTAGCTAGCCAATTGCTTTGCTTTTTTCAACGGTAATAATGCATTTTTCTCAAGTGGTGCATGTCAGCATTTAAAGATTGATCAACCCCATTAAGTGGAAGCAGAAAAAAACTTACAAATTATGCACAGCACTTAAAAGGATCTAAAAAAAGGCTTGGTGAATTATAATCACAATATTTACCAGATATTACAGAAATGCATGTGCATAGTTATTATTGCTACCCTTTGTTTCAACAAGATTCTTATTTATGTTTTATGGGTATTTCCTGTGTTGCAGCTTTTACTAGATTTCTTGGTGACCCATAAAAATATTGTGGATTTGTTGGTACCTTTGCCAAAACTTGGTGACTGGAAGTATAATTGTTTATGAATAATTGTAAAGTAATTTGCATGCTGCTGTTCCTGCATGTAAACTTTTAAGTACTTACTCAACTGCCAACTTTTCGCATGTAATTTCGCCTGCTGTCAAAATAGTACACAGAAAAATTCACGAGGCTAATTTTCTACATGCTGATAATGTTCCCACATTATTAATACTTTTGGATGCTGTTCACTTTATTACAAAATAAGTGATGTCATTGTCCACATCTGAAACTCATCTCTCTGTAGTCATGTGTTGGTGAACTTCTTTCTGGTCTTCTTAAAGTCCCATCACATCCCATCTGTTTTCTTTAGAGTCACCAGACCTCCCCAAACATCAGAGGAAACACATTAAAAACCTAAAAGGCAGATGTACAATAACATCACAAGATGTTTTTTTGTGAGATATTTGAAGAGTGGTGCCAGGACGGCCAAGAGTCTTACAGAGTCTCACAGTCAGCTGTAGTTCAGAGGAAAACATATGCAGTCATGACAATAAAGCCCCAAACAGGATACGTGGCGTATTGGTTTTCTTTTACATAAACCCATTTGTGTCCGTTTCAGAGCTACATAGAGACCACATGGAGTCATAATTGAAGAAGATCCACACTAACTCTTGTCGTGCTTGAAGATTAGACACACTCTGTGTGGAGAGTCTGATTTATCCAAAAACTGCTCCTGTTTAACCCCCAGGTGATTTAATTTGTCTCTTTTCCTTTAATATGTAAATACAGGTAAAATCTTTGGGTAAAGAGAAAGGCTATGAATAAATTTTCTCAAAAAAAAAATTGCCTGAGCACCTTGTCCTGTTCACAACAAATTCTGTATTAGCAGTGGGTCATGCAGCAGGTCATGCTGGGTATGCAAATCCCTCACAGGTTTCTGAGCCGACACTGATGTTGAAGTGAAGGATGGCATTTAATTTCGTCCCCCATTTCTTTCTTAGTTTGGTGGGACAATGACTTGTCAAGATGATATAAACAGAATAGGTCTGAGAAGTGTCCAATGTTAAGCATAACCAAGTGAGATATGTCATGACAAGATTTATCTATTGGTGTGACTGTAAACTATGTAAACCCTTTAAAGATGGTCATCCTCTCTTTAAGTATGATGTCTGTCAGTTCCATATCCTGTAGGACAATCCATACCACATTCCAACCTGGAAACTTTGGTTGTGCCACGGTGCTTTAGGGATGATGTGCAGAGCATTTCTTCCTTCAATCATGTTGTTTGCAATGAGTTTATTTTTTGACTCATTTGACAAGACTTTATTCTCACAGTATTTCACTGGCTTATTCAATTACCCTGCAGAAAATTTTGAACAAGCTTCAATAGACTTTTTCTACAAGATTTTCTTTGTAGTGTGCATCGAGGCCATTATGGTTGAGTGCATTGCTTACTATTTTCATGGGGAAAGGTACAGCTGCTGTGTCCAGGTTTTTCTGAAACTGCCTAAAATTTGGTTCTTGGCTTTTGAACAAATTACTTTGATTCTTTTGACTGTTCTCAAACATCTTGCATAAGGTTTCTTGTTGGGGTGGAAAGTTTAGAAATATATCTACAACCAATGTCATTACTATGTTTTGCAAGAGTGAGATATTTTATGAAGGTGTTTTTCCCTTTGTTTATCATGCACTCTACTCTACTTGGGTATGAAAAAATTAATACTAAATTAGCTTATATTTTTTTAGCACGTAGCAGCACAAATAACATAATTTAGTACTTTAGTCATGTTTGGATTCATTTGTATTTTTAGATTACTTGGATTGTCATTGACCTCTGGTGTTATTTTTTATATTGATATAGATATTGGAAATATATTTACTTAGAAACATTTTGATGCATTCAAACCTTATCTTTACCAGCTGTATGTTAGTTGTGACAAACAAATCGACTTTGTTTTCAGAAATTCTTGAAATTAATACTGTTGTAGATTTTTATTTACTGTAATCTCTTCTATTCTGTTATTTCTTTCACTCAAGATGGGAAATGCCTCCGAAATTTTTCAGTTTGTGTCCAGAATATCAAAAGACAATGACTTCGTCATGGGAACACTCTACACCATATTTGGTAACTAGATTAGACTCCTCACCTTTCAGTAAACAGAATGAAGGTCAAAATGCTACTTTACTTGTTATTTTACCTCTCTGTCTTCAGGTGTGTTGTCCATACTGGGGAATGGGATCCTGCTGTTTGTGGCCTATAGAAAGAAATCCTCTCTGAAGCCGGCAGAGTTCTTTGTCGTCAATCTGGCCATCAGTGACTTGACCATGACTATAACTCTGTTTCCACTGGCCATTCCCTCAGCCTACGCTCACATGTGAGTGACCTTTGAGATGCAAACCAATGGGATGTTTTTCAGTACATTAAATCAGGCTGGTGTTAAGAAATGTGTATGTACTTATAAAAATGAATGTTATCTTATTTTGGATTCATTATGATGCATTTTGAACCCAACTGACATTTTGACATTTAATCAAATGGGTGATTTGATTAAATGTCAAATGATTTTTTTAAATCAATAATTGAGTATAGCAATTTAAAGTTAACATTTATTGCTAAAAATATTTTATGTAGTTATCATCAGTCTTCTGAATTAATTATTTCTTAATAATTGACCATTTTCTCATCAGAAACAATATTTGTTTAACTATATCAGCTTCCTAGAGCCGACCAAGCTTTTTAGAAGAGTATACAAATTTCAATAGGATTGAGCTCTGGGATTTGGGAACCGTATTTTGTTTTGTTCATTTCAAAACCAATGATTATGTGTATTTGGGAACGTCGTTCTACTGGAACACAAAAAGAAGGAAAGGAAGAAAGCATGAAAGAACAGGGTTAGGAAATGGAAGGAAACAGTGAAGAACAATGTAAAATAACAAGCTAAAATACAGAGGAAGTGGTGAACGTGAATAACCACACAGAAGAACTCTCCATCCATTATCACTATGCGCTTATCCCTACTGGGTCTCAGTGGGGGCTGTTGCCTATCTCCATCAGTCATTGGGCGGGCATACCCTGGACAGGTTCCACGCACTGGAATAACTAATTACTGTAGAGGCAAAAGGGAAAAAAAGCTGAAGGACAGTGCAGGCTGTGAGAGCCAGGTGACAAGGACCAGTTTTGAAGTGGAGGAAGAATTGCCAGCTGAAGGAAGATTGTTATATAACAGAGAACTTGAACTGGGACCATGGGAGTAAAAATCATGGGAAAAGACAAATTTGTCAGAGAACAAAATTCAAAGCAAAAAGTGAAAATAAATAAACTTATACAAAGAAATGAACTAATAAGGCAGAAGTAAACAAATGATCAAAACAGAATCCAAATGAAAAAACAACTCCAACACCAATGAGTCATAACTATTTGACCCATAGTATCTCTCCATCTTTCCATCTATTTATGTACCTTATGTACATTGTCAGAGTTGGTGGTTTTAGACATTTTCCATGTGTGATTATCACAATTCAAACAGTCTGATTCCAGTTTAGAGGTCAATTTTTTTTCTCTTGCATCCATAGGTATCAATAGAACTAGCTTAATTTCATGAACTGCAGAAAAAAATGGTAGATTTGAACTTTTTCAGCAGATAGTAATCTTCATTGGTATTATCCAGTACTGGAAAGTATTACAATTTTTACTTGTTCCTTGTTAACAGTCTATACTCTATAGTCACTGTCCAGTCAGTGTAAAATGAAATTACCCTCAGTTACAAAGTTTAAATCTATTGAATCAAGCTTTTTACTTAACATGACTGTTTTTACCTAAGAGATACAAGGACCAAAATAATTTAAAAAAAATAGTTGACATTCAAGTAGAGCAACCCTACTCTTTCAAAAACAGTTTTTGAAAGAGCATTTTCTTTTCTTTTCTTTTTCTGCTCCAACAAACCATAATTGAAACAACTGAAAATTTTCTATTAAAACATTTAAAACAAGAAGTGCAGTTTGCCTCAATGTTCAGTGAAAGACATCGTTTTGCAAATTGATCAAATTAAATTAATTTGCCATCATTTTTATTGCAGTTGTAATTCAACAGTAAAACCAAAGCTAGCTGCCAAGAAACTCCAAGAGCCTTTTAAGTGGTTGAAACTGCCAGCCTGATTGATATAATGGCACCAACTTATAGATTCACAACACAGTTGAGCTGAGCATAAAAAAAAAACTAAAAATGTCAAGAATTGCAATTTTTGTTATCCATATGTTTCCCACTTCAGCTGGTGACCTTCTCCAATATCTTCATCTGATCCTCTGAGGATCTTTGGATGTAAGATGTCAAAGCGACCAGTGTTGAGTCAACGTGTGTCGCTGTCTGCCAGTAGTGTGACCAGACAGCGACACACATGACCAGTAGAAAGGCATTAAATTTATTGCCTCAGTGTTTGCAAGTACATATTTGTTTAACCAAGATGTTATTCAGTGACATGTGCTCTTTTCTGCTTTTCTTTCTTTTCAGGTGGTTATTTAACCTGACAACCTGCACTGTCTATGCCTTTTGTGGTGTTTTGTTTGGCCTGTGCAGTCTGTCCAATCTCACGGTGCTCTCTTGTGTTTGTTGGCTCAAAGTCTGCTGTCCAAACTACGGTAACCAAAGCATTTTTTTAATACTGTTTATTATTATTCCACGCGAAACCAACCATAATCACAGAAACACAATATAAAGCTTGATCATATGTTTTAAAGATGGAGATGATCAAATAGAACAAATTAAATTAACAGACAATTTTGGGCAAAAAATATGTCATGAAAATTATTATTATTGTTTTGCATTTTGAGTGAAACTTTGGTTATTCTTATCATCTGGTAAACATTGCTGCAAGAGGACAAGGTAATAAAACAACAGCACAAATGACATCATTAGATAGGTGTTTGTCTTCTGTTTTAAGTCTGAAGTGCCAAGAAGTCCAGGGACAGATCAGCTCATCAGCTTTGTTGGGTTTTCTGTCTTTAATCTTCCTCTTCACAATACTTATACTTTACAGTCTGTGTTTGGGGTTTAGGTGAGACATGTTTCGAGCACAGTAACACCATGATTTTATTTCCAGGCAGCTTTCCATTCATTTGGTGAGATGGAGCATTCTGTGAACTGCTTCATTTTCAATGCTCTGTGTGGCTTTTCCTCCTGTTTCAGGATGTCGACGACTGCAAGACAGCTGCCAAGTCAGCAGTTTCCCCTATTGTGTCATTTGTAGCATTTCAATATTAAACATAATTTTTAATAGTTGCATATATGTGTTTATTTTACAAGAGATAATCATTAATATGTGCTTTATAAGTCTATGTGAGTTTTATTTTAACAAAATATTTTGAATAAAATAAGTTAACTTATTGACAATATCATGTTTTATTATTAGATATTCAGTTTTGTTTTTGTATGCAGACACCATTAACATGGAACAGCATGCGACATTCATAATGGAAGACTGACCTGACTGGGATTTGAACCCAGGACATGTTTTGCTGTGAACCAATAGAGGCAATAACTAAACTTATAAAAAGTTTGTTGCATAAATTAACATTGTTTTATAGACAGCAAAGGGCACAGTGTTAATAGTTTGCATAAAATATACATATAATAGCATGACCTGAAAGGCTTTGCCTCCAGACCTGAAAGGTCTTGTTGTTTCATTGGGTTTCTGCTGTATCTCTTATCTGTTATACAAAAAAATCCAGAATATAAGATTCCTATGATAACGTTCCCACTGTTTGTAGGAATAAAACCTGGATTCTTTAGTTTGCATAGACATGGTGTGAAGGTAAATGATCTAAGTATTGGGATTTTCCAAATGCACAATTAATCCGTTTGGCCCTTTTAATTGTTCAGCTTTTATTTGCATGATTACATCCTTCTGTTCCAAATCTTTCAGCAGCACAAACAGTTGAGATCTTTTCGTAATACTCTGTAGGGACTTCCAAGGACACTTCCAAAGGCCACATGTTTCTGTATCAGATTTTCTAAGAGACTAAGTCAGGGTCATTTTTTATTACTCATCAGCTTGTTTCCAAATTGCTTGTAAAACCTTTTCACCAGCATTTCAGGTTTATTTGAGGAGCTGTGATGGTTTGTTTCTGCGCTACTTAGCTGCAAGCCTTTATTCACTAATCATGAAGGTCACTTGAAACATGGATCATCATCTAACCATCATCATCTGTGTATAATCTAATTTTGCTTACTAAAGTATATGAAGTATGTAAACAAATGACATTTATTTAAGCACCGTCATTTATACTTTTGTGAACGACAGGAATTTGGCAGGAATATTTGATCCAGCTAGATTGTCTCCAGCCATAATTTAGTTTAAGAGTAATTGAATAAAACAACGTCTCTGTCTCAGGCTCCTGTCATTGTATTGGCCAACTCTCTTTAATTCTGCTTTATAATTCCCATCTCTCTAATCTAATATAGCTAAAAGGTTTGGTTTTCCTTTCTGTCAAAGAGCTTTCAGAAACAGTTTCTAACATTCAGTAAAATGGCTGTGATAACAGACAGAGTAGATTTTTATGAGCTGGGTCCTATAATAATAAGGCAGAGTTCATGCACAAGAATCCAAAACTCCATCTAAACTGGGAGGATATGTTTTTATTGTGCTTGGGGTCACTCCGTCAGTAGAGTATTGTCTTCTAACAGCGAGGTTTGAGCCCAGCTCCCTCCCATCACTTCAATGTGTCATCGGCCAAGGCACTGAGCCCCGAGTTGCCAATTGATCTGCGCATTGGTGTATAAATGTGAATGTGGCTCTAGTCTGTCAGTATGTAAGTAATATGAGTTCAGTTCATTCATTAGGATCCATTTAACATGAAAGGTCTAACAAAACAGCCATGCTGGATTAAAGTAATGTTTGGCAAAAACTAAGAATCCAACTTATTTTTCTCAAAACCTTGTGTTTTACACAATTAATTAATCAGTGTTTAATAACTAATTCCGCTCTTGACTAGTCCATGTATTGTTTCTCTGGTTAGTATTAAATTCTAAGGCATCATAATATTTTTGTTGAAGTAGTAATGAAATGACTATAAAAATAGTTTATTAAAAATCCTTAATATTTGTGCAAATGCATCCGTCAGAGCCAGCAGCAGAAACGTTATTGCTAAACAAAAACAACTTATCCATTATTAAATGGAATACTTCAATACACCAATTGCATTAAGTTGTGTGATTCCACCACTAAATAGTACGTAATAATGTTCACTAATATTTCCAAATATACTATAGTTGTTGTTTGAAGCCCATATTGAATTAAAGTTTATTAGGTATCAACTGATAACTTATTAATATCACAATGTTTACATGTCCTAATAATAGTAAATGAGATCATGATTGTCAGTTCCTATCTTGATGTTATATAGCATAGAAAATACTAAATTATCTTTTCTCACACACACAAAAAAATAAAAGATCCATTAATCTCATACTATGCTATTTAAAACCTCTGTTCAGTATAAAATGAACAGGTCCAGTTTTAACCATTAAATGTTCCAGCTTTAGTGTCATTTGCTAAAGATAAGCTTGTTGTGTTACTCTGGTGATGCTTATAAATTGTTAAACTTTGATGCTTAAAAATGGCCATAGCTTGTCTGTTATTCTGTCCCTTTTTTTATATTCCTGCTGGGATCCCAAAAATCTTCCAGGCACTCTGAGTGGCAGCAGCTCGTTCGCTGCTTATGCAACTGAGTCCTGGTGTCGAGTCTGACATGGAGTGTTTGATAGCTGACTCCATGCTACTTAAGCCACTCACCTACATATCCAGGGTAATAACACCTTGCACTTTTTGCAGCAGGGCTGAACTGTTTTGGGACAGGCTGTATTTGGCCAGATAAATTATATCATCGCATTTCAACAGGCCAATTTTGCTTGGAACCAGGGCAGAAAAATATCAGATGGGTACAATTAAATAGAAGTTCTCAATGTATTATTCAGTATATTTGTGAAACTGGGGAATCTAATTAAAATTTAATTTGTACTTATAAAATGTCAGGTTTTTTTTATTAGTTGCTGCTGTCTCAAAAAATTAACTAAAAACCAAACATCTGATTGGTTAACCTGCACCAAAACCCAGCCAAAGACTAATCACCTTTAAATAAAGTTTGCATTTTTTTAGATAAACTAGCTTGATTCATGTTTCTCAGGTGTAAGTCATGGTATTTTGTCTTTATACCAAAATGATGGAGGCTGGATAAAGTTAAATTAGCCTGTTGTCCTCTTTGTGTCTGTTCCACACCAAGTCATTGGTGTAGAACAACCAATGAAGAAAGATAAAATACATTAGGCTTCCTTTTTTATTTAGGTGCAGACTTTTATCACAAACATTAATCTTGATCATAGTTTGAGGACCCAATATGTTTACTAACACCAGTATTTTAAAGTTTATTCTCTGAGCTACAGGGAGTCAGTGTAGGGACTTTGAAACTGGGGCAATGTGCTTTTTCATCCTGGGGAATTATGGGTCTATGTGGTCTTTTGATGGAGCTAATATTTTTGATATCCCAGAAAGCTAAACTAGATCAAAGCAATCCAAGCACAAGTCAAGCTCTTCATGTTTGTATTTCAGTGGTTTTATGGTATTGGTCCTCCACCCAAAACATTACAACTAACTGAGACAGAGATGTTTCTGGTCTATTTGCACCACAGGGGTTCGCAGAAGAGGGAAATTCTGAACATAATTTATCAGTTTACATTATCAGTGCTTGACAGACACTGGACATGGCTTCACAAAATATAATTACTGCAGCAAAAACCAGCATTGGTTAGAGAAGACACAACAATTTAGAGAAGCAGACCTAACTGCAATGATGCAGCAGAATGTATGTTTTTACATCTCATATTGTGGACAATTTGTTCTTGTCAAAACAGAATCAATTTCACCTCGTCTTTATGCAACTCAGCATAATTACAATAGAGTGTAATATGCTTTCTGCCCTTAATGAAGTTTAACTTTTGCTCGCTGTAATTGAAGTCTGTGTTTTCAAAGAGCTCCTCTTGTTTAGTTGCAGGTAAACACAAAGTGTGTAAAACACACGAGACATCAGCCTTATAAATAGTGTCTGAAGTGCAAATGAGCTCAAATTATTCCACTTTTATGAGACTTCAGGCCAAGGAACTCCCTGCCATCCTGTTGCCTCCAAGTTATGTGTTGTTAAAAATTTATAACACATCTTATTTAGAGTAATTTTGAAACAAATGACCTTCATGATAAACAAAACAAAAAAACATGCTTTAACAGAAAATTATAGTAAACAAATATATCCTCTTTTAAATGCATTTCAGTGTAAAAAAAAAAACAAAGACAAAATTAAGTATGTATTTAATTAACGCAAACATGAAAGATGTCATTTAAATAGAATGAACATAACATGGCATTTATTTCTTTATTTTGCTCTTCCTTTTATACTTGACTTTTATTATTTATTTACTTTATTATTTAAATTTATTTAAAATTTCTTATTTGCTGCTATCTTTTTCGTAGTAGTAATTTTGATTTGTCATCTTGCCGATACTGGAGTCGATATGTTGACATGTGTAGATAGGAGGACATCACTGCTGGATCTTTAGACAGAAAAAAACAAAGAAAATCTATAGCCTTCCACTAACGTTTATGTGGCCATTTCACACTTTTCCGCATAGGCTGTCAAAATGGCTAAATTAATAAAAGGACAAAATAAAATATCACTGTTACAAATGCAGTCCAAATATGTTTTCATCCGATGACAATACGGACGATTCTCACGTCAAACTAATAATTATCTGAGTTTGTCACAATAACTCAGATATTGTTGGGGAGAGCATGGGGCTGAACCTTATGGGACTGCTTGCTGCATCAACTGGCACGCTCCATCATTAATTTAATGTTTCTCCTAATACATTTCTAAATGTTTATTACAATGTTAATCTGAGAAAACAAAGACTATTGGGACTGTGTAATCATTTTAACTTGCTAGCATTTCAACATTGCAATTAGATGAATAAAAAAAGTTTGATACATCATTGCTGAAAATGTTTGAGCAAAAATGTGTGTATTTTTCTCTGAACCGGTGTTCAGCTCGGTTTCAAAAGAGATTAAGCCTTGATGTGTCACTTGGATAGTTGGAGTTTTGTTCTCTGGAGTAAGGTTCCACCACAGATAAAAGCTATCCATCTGTAATGGCTATACCCTTTCCACAAGTCCACACAGCTCTGCGAGAGCCACTGGGTGTAATCGCCTCCCCCACCCTCAGCTTGAAGAGTAAGAGGGGTTGACATCCTGCTGAAGAGGCTGTGTGGTGCCAGATAAGACTGTCCGTTTTCTCCTTCTCATTGAATGTGCTCTGAAAAAGCCCTTGCCTAAATCAATTATAGCAGAATGTGGTGAGGGCTGTTGCAGTATTTCTTACAGAGCCTCTTACTTAAACTCTGGCGCGAGCGCTGCAGCAGAAGTTTTGTGCAACTTATCATAAAACATTATGGAAAATTAGTTGCAAAAGCTCAAGGTGGACCCTGCAGAACCTGAGCATGTGGTTTCATGTTAGCAAAAAAAGACCTTCATAAAAATTTTGTTGAAGATATCTTACTTTTTGTGGCTTGTTTTCTGCCCGACTTAGAATATCTCTATTTTGCTGAATGCTTTGCAAGCTGAATAAACAGTACCATTACAAACAATCTACATCGGAGAAACACTGAAAGGATTTGACTACTGTGTGATTATTGATGGTTTGAATCATCCACTTAAAGTTTGTAACTTCATTGCTTCAAAAGCCACATTTTGTAGCCCCAGTTTAAGATCTTTGTACAGCTAAAACAAATATTAGACAATCAGTGAAATGTAGCTGTAATTATTGTGAATTGTTGCAGAGTACTTTAAAGTTGCCCTTTTTACTTTCAAGTGATTTTCAAATCACATTTACCCACTTTAGCTAAACGCAAATTTGCATGTAGAATTATTCACCACATGTGCTGCCATTTGTGTACTGAAAAACCTTTCAAAATGTAAAACAATGTACTTTAGTTGGGATAAAAATGTATTTGTCGTATCAAACTACCACTTGACAAAATTCTTTTTCACACTTTTAACACATTTTGTCTTCTTAATAGCCAGTGATTTATCCTCCGTCTCCCATTACAGGTAACAAATTCTCATATTGCCATGCCTCCCTACTCGTCGCGGGCATCTGGTGCTACGCCGGAGTGTTTGCCGTGGGTCCACTGTCTGGTTGGGGAGAGTATGGGGCTGAACCTTATGGGACTGCTTGCTGCATCAACTGGCACGCTCCCAACCACAGTTCTGCAGCGATGAGCTACATCATCTGTCTCTTCTTCTTCTGCTACATTGTTCCTTGTACTATTATATTTCTGTCCTACACCTTCATCTTGGTGACAGTGCGAGGTTCGCGACAGGCCGTGCAGCAGCACATGTCTCCACAGAACAAGATCACCAATGCACATGCACTTATAGTTAAGGTAACTGCATAAGGGGTAACACTTTATTTGAAGGGGTGTGCATAAGACTGACATTACACTGTCATAAACATGACATAACACCTGTCATGAACATAAGGAAGTCTTTATGAATGTTTATGACATGAAGTCATGAAGTGTTATTCTGTAAATAATGACACTTTTAATGCAAAGTTGATTTAAAAGTTGCATTAAAAGTCCATTAAAAATGCCAACTTTGCATGATTTTGTAAATTATGATACTTTAATGCACTTTTTTCCCATGAGGAAAGTCTTTTAAGTATTTTCATGTTTACTTTTCAGCTTTCCGTGGCAGTTTGCATCGGTTTCCTCACGGCTTGGAGTCCATATGCGATTGTTTCCATGTGGGCAGCTTTCGGGAACGCAACAGACATACCACCAATGGCTTTTGCTTTGGCAGCCATTTTTGCCAAGTCCTCCACACTTTACAATCCCATTGTCTATCTGGTCTTCAAACCCAATTTCCGCAAGTCTCTGTGTCGGGATGTCGCTCACTGCAGAAGCACATTCTGCAGATGTTTTTGTCAACACAGCTCTGCACAGAAGGGAACTTGCAGGCAATCTCATCACATTGACGAGTGCAACTCTACAAGGTTGTCGAACGGACTGCCAGAGAACCACCGGACCTGCAGACATTGTCCTTGCGCTGAAACGGTCTCCGGTGCCAAGGAAAATTTCACAGATTACAGTCCTCAACAGACTGCCAGAATACTGAAAGGATCTGTGCAGACCGAGGTCGCTGTCAGTCAGCTCTCCAATGAGCTGCAGAGTGACTTTCTTTAAAGAGAGAAAAACGCCGCCTCAAAAAACAAAAGCTGCCAAAAGAAACCAGCAACAAAAACTGCAAGACGTTGGATTAAAAAAAAAAAGAAGCTAATTGCAATTTCAGGAATAGTCAAAGGTTCAAGGCTTACTCACTGATCAAAAAGACTATTATTCAGTATTATTGTCAAGTTTCAAGCTTGTTCTATGCCTCAAATATTTAATACTGCCAATAGAAAAGAAAATCAAGATTTGATCATGCAGTTACAGTAAACACAGTAAAATAAGCAAGCCTACCAGTTGGTAAATGTGTCAGGTCAAAGTTACAAGCATCAACTATTGTATTGCTCTGAACAATCAATATCAAGGAAGCAAGACTGAAGAGTCAAAATGCAAAATCAATTTACGCTGGATTTAGAGGGAGGAACTGATACTGCAACTGACTACTCCCTAATCAACCCTTTATGTATTTTTACAAGTACTGTACATTATGGGATATTTGTATTTATTAATGCATGCCTCAGACTGAAGGACAACAGGGTTGCTGCTCTTATCTAAAAGTAAGTAAATATCATGTCCCGATTGGTGTCGGAGAACAAAGTTTTCAAAGCCTCAATTAATTTGCACACAATTCGTCGAACTTCAGGTTCACCTTTTAAAAGTAGGTTCATCAAATAAATAAAGAACAGCTCAAGCTCAACAAAGCTTTTTATTACCCTCATAAAAATGAACACCCTAGTAACAGAGTAGCGCGTAATGTCTCACTGTGGGAAAAATGTTAGAATGGTTGGTTTAACAGCTCCCTTGGACCAAGACATGAACAATTTCTTTATGTTTCATAGAAATATTTATTTCATTTTACACTTAACTTTTTTATTTTTTACATATAATTTGTGATATATGCCCTGTGACAGACTGGCGACCTGTCCAGGGTGACCCCGCCTCTCGCCCGGAACGTCAGCTGGAGATAAACACCAGCAACACTCCCGACCCCACTAAGGGACAAGGTGTAAAGAAAATGGATGGATGGATGGAATTTGTGATATAAAATTAGATCCTTTGGCACCAAAGCCAGAAAAAATACATAATGAATGGATTACCCAATTAGTTGTCTCATTCTAGAAAAAAACAAAAGAAATCACAAAAGTAATTAAACTAAAAGGCTTGCGCAGATTTTATGTTGTTTTTTTATTACATATATTAGCACTTTATCAACTGACAGACGAGAGATTCAAATGACGAAAGAAGTTTTATACTTAAATAGGGTTAATTGTTGGTCAGACTGGGTCCATGACAGAGACAAGTTCAGGAGAAATAAAAGCACACATAAAATACCTAGATATTTTAGAATGCTGACTACAAGCATTACAATTTACAATTGAGCAATTCTCAACTGAGAGGCACACTTCACAATAAGACTCATTCAACTCTGGGACCCAGACTAGCAAGATGGCTGGATGTCTTCATGCTGCTTGTGTGTTGTTGTCTAAAACAGATTTCACATTCAAATATCTGAAAATTGTACCCAAGATGAACCAGGCTTGTGAAGATCCACAATTCTCTTCATTATTTCTTTTGAGTTCATCCTTATTCGTGAAGTGAATGAAGTTGATTGTTTGAGATGCTACCTCAAAATAAAATTACAGGTGAACGCTCCAATTAACTCTGGCATTAGTCAGTTAGCGAATTAAAATAATTGTATCAATTCTAACTGAGCTTGAACAGGTTTTGCTGTTTAGTCTACGAATAAAACCAAACATAAATATTTTTTGTAGGGTCTGGTAATTCCTTATTTAAGTTTTACAGTAAACCCCAAAGTTGAGTAGACTTGTTTCCCCACTTTATATTTGAATGTGTAATTACTTTCAGGAAAAAAAAGATATTTCAGATAATTTCCCCTTAAGAAAAAAAAAATCATTCAAGAGGGTGCTGATTTATTTAACCCTTGTGTGCGTGAGGACTGAGGCAAACATGGAGGACTGTGGCAAATGATACAAGTTTTACGGGTGTGGGGTCGGTTGGACCCCATTTGTAAACACAAGAGTAAATTAGTATAAAACAGGATAAGGATATATTTTCTTCATTGCTTCTCTTGCCAATTATTAAAAAAAATTGGTAACATGAGACCTAAGAGGCTGTGCCTCAGCAGATACCAACATTATCTGAATAAAAATGCTCACTGAGCATAGCTGAGCACTGTTTGCCTAACAGGCAGTTTTGTTCTTTTCTCCTGGCAGCAAAGGTCATCAACCGAAGTCAAAAAAGACATGCAATGTACAAGATACATTAGATCTACTGGAGTGTGTGTTTTTGTTCAGTGGCGTAGCTTCTGTGATATCTTCACTCATTATGTGGGGAATGCTCCGGCTCTTTCTAGTATTCACAAATTACCCGACAACAAAAGCAGCTCACATTTGATGTTTGCTGTTGCACATGATCACCTTATGTTCTGCTTGAGGTGATACAACAATCAGGCATCATGTTGCAGATAATCTCCTGAAATGATGTCAACTCCCTAAGAATTGAAATCTAACAAATTTAACAAAAAAAAAAAAAAAATCAGCAATAAAAGTACACCGCCATCTTGCTTTTTTTATATTGTTGTTTTTATAGTTTTTACATTTAGCCATAGGTTTGTGAGACGCCTCTTATTGAAGGGTTGCTGCCTTTTAATAGCTAAGGCTAGGACTACACATAGCCTTAGCACATACTCAACACATACAAAGAAAATATAACAAACCTATCCCTAAGTCACTTTTTGAGAAATAAAGTGCAGAGCATGTTGAACCCACAGAAAAAGAGTTGGGGGAAAAATCCTAAGAATCCAATAGAACTTCTCTGTTTGTATTTGCAGTCCCATTTCCTATTAGTCCAAATTAACTCAGCTGGTTTAGCCAAGTTGATGGTGTATAAGAATGATTTCATTACCGACGTAAAGACCCCGTGCAAAAGGCTCTGTAAGATTGCTTACAGAGGCATTATTAAACTTAGAAATGTCCCAGTGACCACAGCCCATGACACTGAAGAGGAAACAATAAAATGTCAACATCAACTATTGATTTCTGACAAAGGAGTCAAAAGAAATTATCAGAAGAGTTCAAAATAGGTCCTTAAGGCCAATCATGAAGCGCTTCAGAGAGACCTGGAATTAGCAAGTACAGTTTTTCTCTTTAAGTAATTCACTAAATCACAAAGATTTCTTTGCAAATTTACTGCATAAGAAAACGTTTTTTTAAAGACCTAGACCTTTTAGACCGACCTGTGAAACTGTGGGTTAATCTAGTCTGGTTGGTTGAGAACCAAATTTACGTCTTTGAATGTAATTGTTTTTGTCACCATGTTGGAAGGAGAAAACGCCTAACACCTCATCCCAAAAACACCATACAAAAAGTGAAGTTTGCAAGTGAGCATAATTTTCTTGGATTGTTTTAATATTATCACTTGATGCGATTGAATGATCTGGCTTTAAATAGTAGATGTGTAAATAAGACCAAAAACATAAAGACACAATAATTGGGTTACGAGAACAAAATCAAGGTTGCTAAAATGTCCCAGTTAATCCCTGGCTTAAAGGGATTGTATTATGCAAAATCAAGCTGCTTTGAGCTTTATACCATGTTAACAATGTCATTCCCTCATCAAACACATAACCAAACTGTTGCTTTATCTCATTCATGCATATCTGAGAGAACCTTGAATCTCGGGCGGCAGCCGTTTGGCGGAGCTTTAACACCTGCTCATGCAATGCGCTGCCTCTTTCCCCAAAGCTTCACCCTGGAGCTTCAGTCCCCAGCTGAGCTCCACGGCTCCTCCAGACTAGAGACGGCAGCAAATAGCAAACACTTGGTGAAACTGTGAGTCCGCTGAGCTAATCACACAAACTACTCCGTTCGGTAACACAGAAATCATTACTGATATAAATTTGTTATAAAAGTATTACTGATTGGACTTTAAAAATTAGGTAACTTTATGTTATTAAAGGTAAAGTTTAAAAAGTAATGATTTATTGGTTAATGTCAAGTTGTCATAACAAAGATATTTTGAATAATGTCAACTGTATTAAAAGTGTCATAATTTACCAAATGACGCTTTAGGACAACAGTCATAAATATTCATAAAGGCTTATTCATCTTCATGTCAGGTGTTATGTCATGTTTATGAAAGTGTCATGACAGTCTTATTCACCCCCCTTCGAATAAAGTGTTACCCAACGTTCTTACTTCTGGCTGTAAACACCATCAATGGACGGCGTGGGGAAGCATTATCTGGATGACGTACTGAAGGGGAGGTTCTTAAAGGAACAGAGGCAAATTTAAAGGTGTCAGAAATGGCTTTGACATCAGGTCAAATTTCTTAAGTAACAATTGAATGTATCTCATTGTGCCATGAAGCGGCTCTGCATGTCTGAAAAATATATAATATACTCCCCATTTAAATGAAATTTGAAATCTTGAGAAAGAACTGAACCAAGCAGTTTAGACATAGAGAAATTTCCCTGAACCTGAAAGATTTGAAGACAGTTGGTTTTGAGAAATCGGTTGCATCAAAACAATGCATGTTGCTAGTTTCACCATAAAAAACAGATCTAATGTCATGATACACTTTTTTAACTATATAAAAAAATAAGTAAGGTGTTTAATCCCAGTTCTTTATATAACTCCACTTACTTTTTTTACTTTTTGATTTATTTGTTTCTAAGTAACTTGGGTTGTGACTTACGTATGATCAATAGGAACATTAAAAACCGGGGAAAACAATACATGAAATTCATCTTTCTACAGGTGTTTGTCCATTTAGTTGGACGATGACATGTAACTATACATACAAATTCCTGGTAACTCAAAATGTTCATTTCTACCTCTTTACTTTCCAAGTGGAGGATATAGACTAATGCTGCTATGACAACTTTTAAAAGTTGTTATAGTGTCTCTTAAAACAAAATAAACAGCTGTGCTGTCACTATGAAAGTGTTTTTGTTATATTTTATGAATATATATATATTTTAACAATGTTTCAGTGAATCTAATTCTCACAGTAAAGCCTATGATTTTTTTTTCTATCAGTAAATACGGTTGATGATTGTAGATGTTTTAGTAAAACACGTCCACAGACATAACCCTTAGTAGCATAACATGGACCTACCCTAACATAAATTATTGCTGCATCCAAAAGTAGACTTGGAGCAACACTCTGCAACTCTTTACATTAGAAACAACTGTGCTGTGTTTTGTACGAATGCCTCAATGTGGCATATCCCCAGGCAGGTTTTTTCTTCCTAACCCCTTAACTAAAGTCAATATACTTATTCATAAGTTTGTGAATGCTATGTTAAAAGAAACTGTGACAGAAGAACAAAGGCCAATGAGCATCTGTGGTCTTTAAATTAGACGAGTTTATTCTATGAGTTTTCTACCGTCAGCAGAGATTTGTGGGGCTTGAGTGTGAATCCTTTCACACTGAGCAGTGAGATGAAATGAACGATGCCTCAGGCTGTCTGTAGCCTGAGTTTATTTCAGCTGACACGTGTAGCTTCATGTGAAAACCTTGTAGTGGTAAAAAAAAAGAAGAAGAAGAAAAAAGAAACACCATTTGCAAAGTCAAGTTTTTCTAAAGCTCTTATAAAGATGCTGCTGAAAGTCCTTTCATCTATAGCTTTTACTTTACAGTGTTTATCGATCAACTCCTACATGCGCAGGGTGGCTTCTCATTACTTTATCTTGTTCTGTAACCTCCAGAATGAAGAGGTGGTGGGGGGGTAAAAGTAAAAGCCTGGCTTGATATGGTATTCATTTCCAGCAAAAAAAACACAACAACTTAAAACTAAATGATTGTACTTTTGTGATGTTTTCACACCGACGGTGGTTCGTTTGTTGCTGGGACATTACAAAAGAAGGAAAAGATTAAGACTTGAGGATCAGTGAAGGTATTTAAAGCTCGTCTGCAGCAACCAAAGGTTACAGTCACATTCAGACTCTCCATCAAAGCCAAAATGCTGTTTTTAACGCTCATATTTTTCTATCAATATGCAGATGAACATGAGAAGAATATACATATCAGAGACTCGGCTTCAAGCCGTGAGCTGAGGAGGTTTGTTTGTTTGGCCACATATTTTGTGGGCAAAGATGGACACTGAAACCAGGAAATACAACTGTGAAAATCTGCTTCCGATGTCTCTTTTCTACTGTTTTTTTTCTTTTATTCAATATTAAATGTTACCACTCCCTCTGTGCTTATTATATATCATGAGCCATTCCCTCCTGGGTCATTTACACTGGCTTTACTCATAAAGATAATATAGTGTACATACTGTATAGGGCTGCATGTGTGTATATACGTGTGTGTATATATATATATGTGTTTGTAAAGATGCCAACTGTAGATAAAATATCATTCATGAGTATCAGCCAAATTGTATAAAAAAGAAGGAAAATGTCTCTTCCAGTGTCTTGAAATGGGGATGAAGGATTTTTTATTATTATTATTTTTTATGTATAGTTTGAGCTTTAGCAGAGTCACATTCAAAGTGTTTCCATACATGTCTGTCATTAAGAGATTGGGGTGCGTGTAAGCTGTCGGATTAGTGGGTTCGTTCTCTGCAGCTGGATCTATTTTACTTAAGCTTGTCTAAAATTTCCAAGAGACTGCTAAGACGATGCCTCCATAAATGGAGGCAAATGGCATATTTGTATAAGGCTGTCTGTCGGACAAGTCTTACACAAATATGGCGTAATTGGTCAGTTCCAAAGGTTTTGGTAAGCCCATCCCATTGTTTTTCATTAGGTGCCCGCATGTTGCAGTGTAAATGTACTATGTGGAGATAGAAACACTTCTGAATGGCAATGGTCTAAAATAACACAAGCAATGCCACAGCATCTTTTATTGGGATTAAGTGATGCAGAAACATTAAACAGTGTCTTATTCTGAATTAAAAGGAACACGATGATGTGTGGCATGCATTTTAATTTCGCCCCACTGAGCTTCTACTAGAATTATATCCACTAAAGGGCCTCACTGTGGTGTAGTACTACTACTGGTCTGTGGTTTGATTAATGACAACAGAAGCTTTCCTTCATGTCTTTACCATTCTCTCTCTCTGCCCACTACTGGCCTGTAACTCTGTAAATGAATGCCACTAGTGTCACAACATCTTTTTTTTTTAGTTTTTCCATTGATTCTGTATTGGTATGGACTTCGTTTGGGCCCTTCAAACAAAGTCCCCCTATAATGGAAATAATAACACCCAAGCATACATAAATATGCTTGGGTGTTATTATTTCCATTATAGGTCTGGCTGTTCTTTACCATCTTTTCAGCATATTCTTTTCCTGGGCCATCCTGTATTTAGCTCCATCCATCCTCACACCAACTTTGACCAGCTCCCTTGTACCGGCTGTAGAAAAGCATCCTCACTACGCTACCAAGCAAAGTACCTGCTTTATGATTGCCTCAAAGTGGCTGGTTATTGATTGGTTCGACGTTCATTCCATAATGAACTATGAGGTATGTTCACTGGTCTTCATGATGTTGTTTGTTCACCTTAGTTGATAGATAAAACTGTGAGGTAGAAGTGGGCGGATCAATCCATAATATCGATACCAAGTTGGTGTCACTTTCAGAAAGATAATAGTGGGGTAAAATTCATACTTCAGTTTCAGATTCCCCCTTAAAATGTATTTTATGTTTGTATTTTAGGTTCTAAGCTTTACCTAAAAGAAACATTTGATTTTCTCTCAATTTTAATTTTTTGCACTTTATTTGTGTTTTGTTTTGCTTTTCTATTTATGCTTATTGTGTTGATATGTTTAAAACATATTTTTAATCAACTTTATTAAAATTAGTGCCTAGGTTTTAACAAAATAACTCTAAGGAAAAACCGCAAAAAACATCTAATGATCAGAGGCTTGATGATAGAACAAAATTAAACGATAAAATATATTTGTATCAGTGGTACCCTGTATTTACTTGGTATCAGATTGACACCAAAATATGCAGCTTCACACACCTTTACTGAGAAGCCTTCGCAGAAAAGCCATAAATATTTTGCAATTAAGAAAAATATATTTTTTTTATTAATGACATGGTTTTTGAAAGCATTTTGATTGCATTGCATATTTGTAGAGGTATCAGATTGCAGAGTACTGAATGCAAACGCATGCCACAACCTTTATATTTTTATTTAGATTTCTTTATTTTGTGCAGGTCAAAGACATAAAATCCTCTGCAAAAACACATTGAGGTTTTAGTTATAGCATGACAAAATCTGAAGACCTTTTAAAGCAGTGTTCCAAAATGTTCCTTGCACTAAGTCCACAGAGTGACAAGATTCATTTGAGAAATATGCCTCTGTTCCATTAAATAACAATGAGAGATTTTTCTTGACTGTAGGTAGTTTGAAACATACATTATCTGTAGATGAATTCGTATTCAAAGAGCTTTCATTGTTAGGAAATTCAGGTAGCAATAGTGCAAACATTTCATTACACTTGCATGGATGAGCTGTTTACGGCACAGAAGCCTAATTACAGCAAAATCAGAGTGCTGATATAGCAGCGTTCACTGAGAGCCTCAGGCTCTGTGGAGCAGTCATTACTCCCTGCATTATGAATTCAGCTGTTTTCAGCAGTTTCCCTCAAGGCACCAAATCAATACATTTGTTGAGCCTGTTTTTTTCTTAATGTTGAATCTTATCTAGAAAGATGGGAGTATGAGAATGTGACAAACCTGATTCCCCTAGTTCCTTTCTGACTGTGAGATTATGAATCAGCATATTTTGCAAAACTAAAGAGTTGTCTATTTTTCAGTGTGTATGTACTCTAAGCACCTCTTTAGTCTCATGACAAATCCGAGATGATTGCTGTTTTTCAAAAAGAATAACTACCGTACCAAAGCAGAAACTCGAAAATAGAAAAGTCACATCTGGGGAAACAAAACAATTGGATGAGAAACAGTTTGCTGTTGGGAGATATTAGCTTTGCACATGTACTATGACAAAATAACACATCAGATGCTATGCGGACCTTCTTCCCCAATTTCAAAGACACAATCAAGGGTGAATGTGACATGTTGTACATTTATGTCTGTTTGTATAAGAAAATATTTATCTATATAGAGTTTCAAATTATATCACTTTGCATTTAATAAATTATTATGATTGTTGTCAGTGGAGTTACAAATGCACTGTGAAAATGTTTACATCTATTTTTTCTGTTTAAATAAATATAAAAGATTGTATGAAAAGTGTAGATATATATATAACCAAGGGCAAATTGTTTGTTCTTGAATAGAATAAAAATGCTAAATAAAGACAAATGGGAAATGAATTTATGCAAATTCCTTCTTTTACTATGAAAAGGCGTCAGTTGTGAGTAATGATGCTGAAGAGAAGACCTTGGTTGATCAGGTAATTTATGTTTGATTATAATAATCACGGGCAGCTGCACACCTTTGTTGCTTGAATTTGATTTGATAATCAGCATAATTCAGTGGGAGGTTTATATCAATGTCCCCTGAAAATTTGTTTTCCACTCGTTTGTGTTTCACTGGATGTGCACCAAAAGCGAAACATCATCGTTTTAACAGTATGCGGATTAGAAGCGTGATTTTATAATTAGGTTCTCTGCTTGATTTGAAAAATATTAATCAGGATTTTGATGGGGGGTATTTTCCATAAAGGTTGGATGTTAACCTGCTGAATTAAATAGTTCAACTGATCATGATCCCAATAGAGACATTTTTAAATGATCATTATTGGAGTACTTGACTAGATTCAATGCCCAGTATTTGTTGTTTTTCGGATTGCCTTTGTAAGCCAAATCCATAATACAGCTCCGTGTGATATTAATGTGCAAGGTCATTTTTTTTAAATTCCTGCCTATTTTCAAGTACCAAAGAACTGTATAACATGAACATTATTTTACTAATCCCACAAGAAATTCTATATTGTACTTTACCTCCCAAAAACATCTGGACACAATTAACTTGAAATTAAGTAAAACATGTTAAAATACTAAAAAAGACCCTCAAGAACTAGACTTACTCGTGTTTTAGGGATTGCAGATGCTCTAATTTCAGTAGGACAAATTCTCTGTATTAAAACAACTTTTTTTGTAGGTGTGGCAATTTATCTATTTTTCAGGATGCCCATCTCAAAGGAAAACAAAATCTTAATTTTGTGTTTCACTGTGCAGCCTTGAGACAACCTTTTTCCTCGCTTTTCATTTCTCAACAGAGGGTCTTTGAAGTCTTCTTCAACTGCTGCTAGATTAGTTTGAACAATGCGAATGCAAGGGAGCAAGCTTGAAAGCAAGTGTCTCTAAAGCTTGAAAGTTGGCAAGCCTTCTGCAGCCTTCAGATTGTTTTTTTTTTCCTTGCTGAAAATTTTATTTAGCTTACTCCCTTTTTTCCTGAGCTTCACAGACTTGAACAGTTGTCAGAACCTGGAGCCTGAGCAAGGTGCTCTGGACAGCACAGACATCTGAATCAAAATTTCCCAGAATTCTGGGAAAAAAAAAAACAACAAAAAAAAATGTTGTGTACACGATTCAAAGGCTGACTGGGAAATCAACTGAAACCACCAACATTACGTAACAGGCTTTAATCCAATATGCATGAAAAAAGAATTTTCTGTTCTGAAGTTAATCTTTAATCTTCAGTTTAGTAACATCTCTGACCTTCCCACAACAGTAAACTCATTCGTACACTTTTTAGCAAAGTTTTTTTTTATTTTTTACAATGATTGGATACTGCTCTACGTACTGTACTTCCTCTTCCTATTTTGTCCTCACGTACCTGGCCTAATGCCTTAATCCTCCAGATTTGGATGTAGCTGGGCGAGTTGGACCATATGCAGACAGATGGGTGAGATCTGCCTGCTTCACCTTAACAAGATGTCCCTGCTGAACACCATCTGCCAAAATGTTTTCACTCTGCCAGGTCTGCACCTGAGTGGGATGGATGGTAATGTGTGTAAGTGAGCTGACTGCAGCACAGTGTCATAATCTGGCTGTCGTCAAATTATCAGTTGGTGCATTGCAGATCAAGTTTATTATAACCTGCCACAAGAATCTAAGAATCAAAACTCTGAATAAAAGTGTAAGAACTGACAAGATATGAGAAGCACTAAAGACAGAATCGTATTGTAAATTACCTAAATAAAAAAGAAGAGTGATCTATAGAGAGATAAGCCTGAAGTTCACTCTGAGATAGTATGTGTGCTTCACTACACCTGTATTGTATTATGAGTTTATAAAAATCAGCTGTTGGAAGAGCTGGCACTTTACATATATTGTTAGTCAGGAACATAGTTTTTCATCATTACTCATTCAGCACCTTATAACTCACTAGTTAATCATCAAACAAAGCAATTACTGAATGTTTTCCTGTGGATTTATTATTTAACCTTCACCTCAGAGGTATTGTTTCTAGTGTGACAACTGCAGTGTATTTGTGCAATACAAACTTCCTTTCTGTTGTTTTCTTAAGTCCTTGAGTGAATCATCTTTTGTTCTCTTAGCTTATTTTGTAATTTGTTTTTACAAAGTGCAGCAATATTTCTAATTTAGCTTTTTCTGCTTACTTTCTCCAAAAAACAAGTAAATGAACGAATGAGTTACCAGCACAGTCTGTCCAGGGATATTTCTGTCATAACCAAATATCCTCCTTCATCTCCTGGTTGAAGCTCAGGGGCCTGGTGGATTCTACTTGTGAGGAAATAATCAGGAAGGATCAAGCAGATTTTTACCACAAATACTTAACAAAAGTTTGTTTTCTTCCAAAAACAACTCAGTAAAATGCTTCTACCTGCCACTGGTTTTGTGGGTTTAGGTTATTTTCCAATAAGTCCTGTTGAGATAGTTACTGAGTGAAATAAATGCATTTAGCAAATGCATTCAATTGTATAGTTCTGCCCTAAACGCTAAAATTATTAATACAATTTTATTGATAATTGGTTTGTTTATTAAATGAAATGCATTATCATTTAATGAGCATTTTCTCAGTACTTGGTTTAAAATAAGTTAAGTTTAATACATTTTTCAAATTGTAATACTATCACATATGTTGACATTATTTTTTCTGTAAAGTGAATCATACATAAATGCCAGGGGAAGTGAAGCTTGTTTTGTGTGGCCAAGTGAGAAACTACTTGGCTGATTATTATTATTTTATTTTTATGAAATACTTTGCATACAAACCACTTCATTTTTAATCAAATGATTAACCTTCTGCCTCGGAGGTTTTCATTTCTTACCGACACAGAGCTTTTAGTAAAAGCTTTACTGACCTCATACTGTTCACTCTTACCGTTGCAATAAAACATAGAAACACAGGGACACCCAAAAATCCTAAAATTAGAAAGTGATCCATTCCTTTGGACAGAAATGTTGCTCTTCTGTGTCTGGTTTTTTACATTTTGCTGACGTTATACTCTCAGCTGACATTTCTCATGGTGGATTTAATAATCTAAGAAGTGCACATTTAACTGGATTCAACCCTTGAGGCATCTCAAAACAGAAACTTGTGAACTCAAACAAATGAGTTTACTTGTGTAACTCCTTTTGAGTGGAGATAAATCTGTGACATAAATGACCAGAGGACTGAAAGAGAGAGCTTAGAAAAATGACTGATGAAGGTATAGACGATTTTGCAGGGAACTAGGTGATACCTATGTCATTGATGAAATACTTGGTTTTTTATCTTGTCACTTCACCTTTTAACGTTGAAGGGTTTTTTTTCTACTGAATCCAGCAATTACTCAGTTTCCTTATGTCCATTTTAACTCCTTACACTTCTCCCTAAACCTGTAAACTTCAACAGTTCAAATTAAAACTCACATGCATTTCAACCACTAAGCTCCTACAAACAAGATTACACTCAATTTATTTTCTCTCTGTATAATGTATTTAACTCTTGATTAAAATATGCTTAACAGTTCTTTTTTTCCAAACTTGTGTTATGTTTTCCTGAAATGGCATTTGCTGATAGTTTGACTAATTAATCTTCACCTCTACGCTGATCTCATTTCACTCATTTGACTCATTTATTAACACACAACTCTGATCTGAGTGAATCCTCATTTCTGATTGGCTGCACGCTGCCCCATTAATTCCTAATAAAGTGCACCCACTGACTAGCTTAAATTAAAATGTCTGTTCACCATTTTAAATAAATTTGTTGGCTCAGTCTGCATCTAAAAGTCTTACATGGTAATGGGGATGGAGGAAAAGCATTGATCTATGCTTACACTCCACTTCTGTTACATTTTAACATTTAAATATTTAGATTTATTTCCATTACTTCAAAGGCCAGTGGTCCTATTTATTTAGATTATTTCATCTAATTTAACCTAAAAATTTAGGTCATTTCAGCAGCAAAGTTCATTAATAAATAACTAACTTTAAATGTCACCTGAAAGCCTTTTCAAAAGTTTTGATGAAGAAAGTTAAATGGTTGGTTCAGTAGTAGTAGTAGTATATATATATATATATATCTGTTCTGTTCTGTTCTGTTCATTATTTTTGTGCATTTCATACATGAAAATAGGTATATTAGGACTATTTACAAATAAATTAATTATGTAATATGATGTAAAAACCGACAAAGGTCAAACATAGTTTATGTTATGACACTGCAAAATCAACATCTACAACATGGACCTGACTGCAATGACAAGAAATATTGGCTGAAGATATTTCTATGACAACACTGTGACAATGAACAATATCAAGGATTTCTGTAGGCGCAACAAAAAAAATGAAGACATTTCTGAAATACTTTCTAATTCGATGTCCTGCTGTGAAAGTTGTATAAACTGAGGGAAGCTTTTACAGAAATGTACAATATTCTATGCACTGTAGAAATTAATTGCAGTGAATGTCTCCCTGAGGGCTGTTAGAAATAAAAATTGCTACGCCCTGTTCCTGGAGTCATCTGAAATGAGAACACTTTGTTTCAAATGACAAACTGCATCCCAGCTGCAAAGAAAATTATGCAGTTCATACAGAATGACATTACTTTATATTTTTGGAATAATTGAGTTTGCCCACTCAGATGGTATGAGCTGCTGGAAAGGGCAGTGGAAAATAGTTTTTCATGCTGTTGTTTGTTCCCCTGAGACTATCACATGTTTGGTCTTGCTTCAGTACCTTTATTGTATCTTTTCGTGTTTTCTGAATATGTACACATGACTGTCACATTCTCTGGTGAATGGAGGACACACATACAAGAACAAGCATGCTGAAGACAGGTAGATAATGAAAATTGAGAACATTGTCACACCTCACTGCAACTGGGTATCAGACTTTGATTAATAGAAACCAAAGGAGCATGCAGGAGGGTGGAACGACTTAGCAAGTAGATAAAGGGAGATAAATGAGAAAGAAAAGGCATACTGTGAAGACATGACAATCTGCACTCGAGTTGTGGGGAAGTTTAATTTTGTCACACAGAAGAACATCAGAAATTCAGAAATTATGATTTAAAAATATAGAAAATAAGGATTTGACCAAACAAACCTAACAAGGTGATCATTAACTGAGCTACAGAAATTAAGTAAACAAAAGTCAACATAAGAAAATCTGAATTTATTCTAACCAAATTTATTAAGTCCTTTATTTTTTGAGTGTCACTGTATTTAATTTGTCATTTCATATAAAGTTTTAAATAAAATGAAATTGTAATTCTATTGTCTATAAGTATATCAACAAAGCTAAACTTTCATATAAACCTGGAACCTATCCTTGACTGGAAAGAACAGAGATGTATGTAAACGCATGATACATCAATGTGCCATAGATTGAACAAAAACAGAAACTGCTTCTGTTGCTCTCCATATATAAAAGCATATATAAAAGAAATATTCACTGCAAAATGCAGGAAGCCTTTTGAAAAATTCAAGGCTCTACAGAGGTGTCAAAGGTCAATGCTTGAGGGTTGATATCCTGCGATGTTAGATTTTTATTCAGTAACATTACATTAATCCTTATAGGGAAATTCTCAACATTACAAAATCAAGACACCTGACAGCAAGAAAAAGACTGAAGATTTCTTAAAAAAGGGATTTTCACGTTAAAGTAATCCATTAGTGTGGAAGAGTTCTGTTTTACAGTGGTAAACAGGAATGATTTGTGGCAGTCAGTCTGCTGCTCAATGAGCTCCTACATCTGTCCATCATATAATGGGGAGGAAGTGAAGAATATTCTTTAACATTGTCCTCATTTTGGACTTTTTTTAATCTCCACTATTAACCAGGATACTGCGTCTTTAATAAAGATTTTAATTAATTGAATCTCCTCTCCAACTAGAGTCTACTTTCTCTCCTATCACACAACTGGCCTTCCTGATGATTTTGTTCATCATCTTGATGTGGATCAACAAAATGATAATTGACTTTTCCAAATAAAATAATAATAATAATATAAAGGTTTATCTTCACCTAAGACTAACTTTTCATTTCTCGGCATCAACTCCTTATTTTTCTAAAATGCACCATTTATTGGTATTCAAGCTAATCAGCTGTGGTGTTAAACTAAATTTAAAACAAAGTCAAACAAAGTGACTTGAAAGTTGCCACCTAGTCAAAAAAAAAAAAAAAAGCAAGAAAAACAGAAAACCTGTCTCCTCGCTTTTACACCTACACAGCCTCACCACCACCTCCACAGGTCAGCACCTGATGCCTTCTGTTTTTCTTCTTTGTTTCAGAAATAAACAACACCTCCCACATGACTGCATAAACACACACACACACCCTTGTAAATGGTTATTCTCATAAATTACGTTTTTTCATTAACCTCGTGTTTTTTGTTTTTCTTTTTCTTTCAAGAATTGATTCAAGGTTATTGCTTTTAGTGCAATAATCTTTTGTTTATCCACTGCTGATGAAATGCTCCTAAAAGGCTTTTTTTAACGTACATTTCTAATTAGTACAATTTATTATTGCAAAAAGATAATCCTTTTAATCACTGATGCTTTAGACGGTTGATCTTTTAACAGGTTTTAAAATCTCACATTCATGACTAAGCTACCTTGAGTAATCCCCTTTCCTCTGAAGCTTGAACATGGCTTTTAAATGTTGGTTTTCCATCTGATAATTAGCTTTAGTTCACAAAATCCTCATAGTTCTTATAAATATTTTTATGAGTTTCTCAAGTTTACTTAGGCTAAGCTTAGCTGCCAAGTGTTTGCATCACTTAAAACCACACAATGGAAAAAAAAAACCTACTTGTTATTCCTTAAATAGAAGTTGGTCATTTTTACCCTCTTGATCAAACAGGTGCCAGTGGATAGCCGAAAAGCCAACTCATGGACAGGGAATGTGTCCACATTAGTTGCCAGGCACTTGCAGAAATCAGATGACTCCCAGCTATCAGTTTTCCATCAGCCGCTGCTTTAAGTACTTGAGTAAATGCAGTTGAGCTAAACTGACTGAACAAAACTTGTGTGCGTTCCAGGACATTAAACAAGAAACTGTTTTATGCCGCTCAAATGTAATTTACTGTTGGCAGAGTGGCATTTTCCAAATGAGCAGTTAGCATTTATCTCAGCCTCGTGAAGGATGTGTTTTAGTGTACATGAAAACAAAGTTTACGAGGGGTTTATACCTCACTCTGCTGAAATTGCTGTCTTCCAGGGACAGGAACTACTTGAAAGATTTCATAGGTTTTAATCTGCACTTGGGGCTCCACCCCCCACCCCACCCCAAAAAAAGAAAACAACTAAAAACACACTTATCGAGGCTTCTTTTCTTCAGCTTGGGTAGTATTTACAGCTCTTAATGACCATGGGAAGCCAAAGGTCTTTCTAGATGTACTTATTTGGAAATATATCTCAGAGAAAATAATACTGTGACAGAGATTGTGATCACAGGGGAAACAAGGGTCACCCATTCTACACTGGCTAACAAAGTGTGGACAAAAACAACAAATATTTTTTAAAGTGATGTATATGTTTGGCAGCTGTTGCTGGAGACATGCCTGAAGCAAAACTGCCTGACAAGCTTGGGGAGACTGTGGTGCCTCCTGTGATGTGACACTGACATGTTTGCATATCAGACTTCCCACTGGCAATGTCAGCAGCTTCCATCTCTCCATTCTTCCTGTGTGAGAGCAGCAGGGCTGGAAAGGCAACCGCTAACTTCATCCAACATTTCTTCTTTTTTTTTTAAAGAAAACAGCTTAGTCTTCCTTTGGAACAGCAATTTTAAGTCAAACCAACTTTATTTATAGAATATTTTTCATAAAGCCACATGTTTCATGAAAAGTGCTTTGTACTGTTAGATCATGAGAAGTCAAAGGTTATGTTTTCAAAAGAACAGTTTATGTAGTTTATGTTGAGCCTTTTAGCTGCCATTGCATACAAATATTCACAGAAGGTGCACTTATGTTTCTCCAAGACATTCATTCCATAAAGTTGCCCATCCTCCTAGTTTTCACTTAAAAATTAAGCTAAGCAATCAAAACGATTGCATTTATTTGTATCCTGTTTTACAATGGAAAATATGGTCCAAAAACTGGAAACAAATGTGACTGATGACTATCTCCAGCAGTCATTACATGTTGGACAGATCATCTCTCCTCTACTGGACAAAAAAAAATGCCTAATTTCCATTTGCAGTACAGATCGAGTGTGTGCAGTTTGGTTTGGTTTTGGTTTTCTAGGTATACCAACTTCACTGTGGACAGAAGGTTAATTGCTAAATTTAAAAAATATATATTTTAAAAATTATCTGTCTGATACAACAGAAGTAATTGGTAATTGCAGTGTCTTTCTTTTTCCTTTTTTTTTTTTACATGTATGCTGCATTAGGACATTAGGAATCAGTATTGCTATTTCTAGTGTTGTACAGCTGAGGGGAAATAGCTATTAAATTTCAGACAGAGTCCAGAGACACATGAGCAGGCACACAATGAGGAAAGCGAAAATATATTTAGAAGTGAATGGAACTTGAACAAACACAAGAACAATGGAGGACTATAAAGCACCAACATGGGGGGTGCAGACAAAAACACAGACGAGTGTCTGACAAAGGGCAACTGAAAACCCCGGATTAAATGTGCTAAGGGAGCTGAAGAGGGAAGTTGTACAATCAGTGAATGAGACTCAAATAGGGTGACTGAAAGCAACTGTCTGAGAAAATATATTTACCATGAAGACAAATATTGGCAAAACGAAAATAAAAATACAATCCAAAAATGTTATAAGGAAGTTTGTAAAACAAGTCTAAAAGTTTGAATATTGCATACAAAATAAATACATATGCAGAGGCTAAACTCAAAATGTGAATAACATGAGGGCAGATATATTTGGTGTGTACCCCCATTTTAATAATCCTTTTAATAATTTGTGAACTAAATAATCTTAACAAATAGTATATATTTAGAGTTTATTTTGTGTTATAGTATTGATTATCACATATCCTCGTTCCTTTCAAAACTTTCAATGTAATGAAGCTCTGAGAATGATCGAAACTATCTCAGTAAAATACTGTGAGGATCAACTATATTTCTGTTTTTAATGGCATTACTCTTTATGTAGACAGCCTTTAAGATGTGAGTTTCTCTTTTCACATTTAACTACTAAAATAAATGACATTTCGCAGTTAATAAGAGTAGAAATATGACCACAGTAGGCTCACATATCAGTGTAGACTTGCTCTGGTGAGGGTGGGAGAGTCCTCTTCATTAAAGACATGAAGATAGATGAGCTGCCTGCTAATCTCTTTATCACCACATTTCCTTACTTACGTCACAGCTGAAAGAGTGTTTTTATAAGAAGAGCCCTGACTACAGATTGAAAAATGAAGTCGCACATTAATTTGTCTATCATCTCACAGCAAAATGACGATGACTATCAAATTAATGCAAGCCTATGAAATCAACAGGAGTTTGTCTCCTAGAGTTTGTAAACAAGTAGGATATTTTCTCTTTCAGTATATTTTTGGTGTCAGCTGCTGAGCATGAATTTTGTGAACGTCCTCATATTAACATAGTACCCTCTTTCTCTTCTGTTATTTGAACAGCATTATTTGTCTCTTTTTATCATTTTTTAATCCACCCTTCATTCAGTATCTACAATTTCTAACAGTGCAATGATTTGAAATCAATCTTAGGATTCTAGCTAGTTTTGATCTACTTTTGCTTGCATGTGTAAATTGTCATAAGATTGATAAAAAAAACAACACTATTAATTACGTTGCAAATCCTTGTTTTAAATTTCTTGATTCTTCTATTATGATCAAGCCTTATTTGTTTTATACAGATAATTTGACTTACCCTTCCTGCCTTGGGTTGAGTGGAAAACCTAGACAAAAGAAAAGTTGGACACACTCTTCAATAATGAAGTGGTTCTATATTCCTATATACAGCTGAAGTATGAGGGGCCGGCCCCTCATAGAAGCACTGAATTTACATTGATTAATGCAGCAATGCAACATTAATCATTTTCTATTTATTGACAGTTTAATCAAGTCCACCAGCAGACACCAGCAGAACATTTATTTATTCCCACAAAACAACTCTGTGTTTTTTTGTTTTGTTTGTTTATTTGTTTGTTTGTTTTTTTCCACTCTTGGACTGTTTCTAGAAACAAGATATATCAAAGTGGAAGTACAGAAACAGGCAAAAGGTGAATAGTAGGGTAATTTGCAATGGTGGACATTTAATGTTTTTTTAACCCTTGAGAACTTAACTTATTCTTAATTTTCGTTTCTGGTGAACCACCACAACATTATGGTCAACACTATTTCTGCCGCAACGATTCACGAAGTGAATTAGCTTAATAAAATTACTAACAATAGAACTATTGATCAAGACAACTTAAAAATACTTTTGACCATTAGGAGAAGTTTGAAACCTTTGCAAACTGGGGTATTTCACAATGTTAAAGGTTGAAAAAAAAAATCATAATTAGTGCGATAAAATCTATTACATCTCATTTTGGGCGATTTGTAGCAAAGAAATTCAGATGAGGTAGAAAAGAAGTGGGGTGCTTCAGACCTATAGGTGCTTATCACTTATTCTTTAAAAAAAATCCTATTTATTTTTTTGCTTTCAGTTTGATCTGCACAAACGATTTTTAAAAAGATCATTACCTGTCTATGAACCTGAACATTTAGACTCAGACTCAAATAATGCTGTGCAATCCAGCAAGAAATACCCAATTAGTGAACTTTAGAGTTCAGCACAGGCCTCTTTCCAGAGATGCTGTCCAAGCACTTTTCCTGACAACAAATTAGGTGTAGGAGCATAATGAGGAGAAACTTTTATTTATACTAAAAGTAGACTGAAAATTCTCAAAGGGAATGTGTTTTCAGCCTTCATGTAGACTTTAAAAAGTTTCCTGTCATTATTATGCAACATTGATATGATAGGATTTTCAACTGTCTGTCAGACAGACTGTAGCTAATCTCCCAGACTCTGATCTACAGCTTCACGGTGAAGGGATTCCTGCCCCTAATCTCTTTACTCACTTATCAAGATAAAGCTTATCTTAGTATTGCCTAACTTCCAGATGCCTACATCCATCATTACATCTGACTGAGCTACTCAGGCACATGCGAGACATGACTGACATGTTAAGGGCAAAACAGGACAAGGATGAGTGAAAGGGGGAGAAAAACAGAGGAAAGTTAAACATGTCAAACTTATTTGTTTAATGACAGGAAATTTGAACAACATTTTGCATGATTTCTATGCTGTGATTCACATTCCAGGGGTATTTTATAGTTGTCACCTAACTCAGGAGTTATGGCTATTATTTACAGTCTTTCTTATTTCCAGTCTTGTGGGTACAGTTAATTCGTGCTAAGGAAAATAAATGGTGCTACTGGATTGGCTGCTTTGGAAACACCTGTCAAGTAGCTTTGACAGGTAAAGAAGGTTAGAAAAAGATCCTGATTTGAAACAAAAAATATATATGAACAGGTTCATTTTCCACAAATAATTTGGAATCTTGCAAATAGGCCAATGAGAGAATTCTGAACCGAGAATAGTTGGGGCCTCTGTAAATCAGAAAGTGGGTTGAACTGTGGGAAACTGTAGCTCCTCCTAGCATCCAGCATGTCGAGGTGAGTGAATTTGCATCATCCCAAGGTAAATAAATTATTGATGTGTTTTCATTGTTTTTATTTCTGTGCTTTCTAAGTTTATTTTTCATTTTCTGCAATGCTTCTAGAAGAGCATTTATAGAGTATTTATTGATAAAATTCATATTTATTTTATAGACAACAGTAGCCGTATGACTTGATGTTTTTTGCATAGTTAAATACCAAAGAAACAATCAAGCATCCAAGCCAATTGGCATGTAAAATCACACATCAGAGAATAATAATATAAACGTCCAAAGTAAAGTAATTCTCTGCCCTTTGCAAAGTAGTGAATGCAGACACTCACATTGAATAATGCCTTTAAATTGTCTGTAAACCTGACTGACCTGAATTATCCTGCTGGGAACTAACAGCAGTCATGCAACAGCAGCTACTGAAGAGAAGATAATGACACCAAGCAGAGCTTCCACCATTCCAGCAAGAAAATAGAAGTCTGTCACTCTGAGTGTTACATCATGGCGCTCATTAGTAGTCACAAGGTGTCACTAAGGGTATTAAATTAAAGCTGTTCCTCTCAGACAGTTACTCTTAGGTTCATCCTTTTACTCCACAAAATCTGCTGGAGAGTAAAAATATGGCGTGACGGCAGACTGGGCCGCATAGAAACTACATTCTTCTATGAATACATGCTGACAAGATATATTTGCTCTTTTTGTCTTCTCAGCCTGATCAACAGCTAGGGCATTACTTTGAGTTCAAATGTGCAAAACTGGATGGTATCAAAACACCCATCAGCCATTTAATATCATTCTTCCCCTCTCTCCTAAACATCTTTTGAAAACTTTAAATATATATATATATACTTAGAGAAGAAATATATTTTACTGTGAATCAATCTAAGGTGATAGATGAAGACCTGAAATAAAAAAAGGTTCTGATTTGAAACAAAAAAATGTACTGCAATTACTAAGCTTAGAATTCAGTACATGCCTCTTTGCAGTGCATCGCAGAGCCTTCTCTCAGCATGATGTCTACATAATTTGGTAAAAAAAAAGTTTACAATTACCGGTAAGTGAAATTCATTTAAAATACCATCACACATGAAAAAAATATTTCAAAGAAAAGCTTAATAATTCAAGAAAATACACAAATATTTCATAACTATATGACCGGGAATCTGATAAAGTTCACTTTTTGCCATTCATCTATTTCTTACCCACACAGGGAAGGTCTAACCACACAGTTTTCTTCCCTTTCTTTCCTATAAACTTTGCAATTTCAGTTCTGCTTTTTACGTTTATTTTCACTTCTGTCATTGTTGCTGACCATTTTAACACATTCCTATAATGTATTCACACATATAAAAGATTGCAACAATTTTAAGGAAATAAGCAGTTGTGTTTCAGCACCATTGAAAATATTTGACTTTGTATAGAAGTTATTTAAAGCTGAATTAATGAAACTCTTGCATCTTCATTTTGCCAAGGGGAAAGAATGGTTACTGATATGTTTAACTACATCTTAATACCATCCACTTCACTTAATCTTCCCTGAACTTTTTCCGTTGGAGAAAATATAAAAGTAAAAAAAATTGAAAAAAATTACATGTCAACTGAAATCAGAGGCCAAAACTTTGCAGTTCTTAGAAAATGTTTTGAAGACAACATATTTTCATGTATAGCAACAGCAACATACGGTACGCACTCATATCCCTGCAAGAACAGAGGAATGTGTTCTTTTATTCAAGACTGGAAGAACTTGAACAGAGTTCTTTCTGTCTAAGATATTTTATATTTCACGATTACTCCAGTGCAGAACGATGGAGAAATCCTCAAAGGTCCCTCCAACTGCAGCATTTATCAGTGCGTTAAATTCACCCAATATAAATTTCTGATCACTTCATTATGCATTTAAGACAGCACATAAGAAAATAACCTAACTCTGCTCCGAAACCTGACCTGTCAACCATCCCTGACCTGTCTGCTGTGTTGCTTTGTATTCATGATGCCCTTTGTTTACTAATATCCTCTTAAAAACCTGAAGAGGCCTTCGTTGAACAGATGTATGAACACTGACAGTGGATTTTTATGCATGAGTAGTTTACAAATGTGCAAATTTATGGATTTCTGATTTAAGTTTGTATTAAAATAAAGTCTAGAAATACTTTTTTTTTTAAATCTATCAAAACAAGAAAGTAATAACCACGGAGCTAAAATAAATTGTTAGAGCTGTCAACTGAAACACTTTGCATTCAGGCTAAACTGGTTAACCTCAAGACAGAAAATAAACAAACACAACTGCTGTCAGCCTCGAACAGTTGATGAGTTGGTTTTTTTTCCGATAACTTGCAGGAAATGTCATTGTAATGATGAAGAAATAAATCCTAAATAATTATCCTGTCTCTCAATCAAATGCCACTCAGGATTTAAATAATCCAATTACTAAACTATTGAAAAAATGGGAAAATTTAATATATTATTGTCTAGAATCTATATGAAACATTGACTGATATAAAGCATTTCTCTGAACCTACATAAAGAACCACAGACAACGTATTGTATATGAGTTTTATGGCCAAATTTTTGCCAAAGGAGACGACTCAGCAAACTGCTCCTCCAAGCCGTTCACAGAGTTCTGCCCTTTCTCTGCTAGAGCAGGCCTTTTATTTAGGAAAACAAGAGTGTGAAAAGATAAACAGCAAAAAGAGATGGCAGGCACTATCTACACACAGAGGTCATCTAGCCCTTTCTTTTGAGAACAATTTCTCCCAGGAGTGGAGGGAACGATGAGTTCTCAGGAACACAGACACTCGGTGTCAAAAGTATCCAATACAGCAATCAAAAAGGTTTTAGGACATACAAGAAAATCACATCACTACTTGTCACTACTGATTAATATAAGACTGATTAATAATCTAAAGTAATAATAAATGGATTATATATAAATGTAAACACGATCCACCAATGAAACAATGTGGAACAATGAAAATGACAAAAGAAAAATCCCAACAAATATACTGCATGTTTTTCATGATATCCCTTCCATATGGTTCAGAAGCACTATAATATGTGTAAACATTTGCAGAAATATTTGCAGTGTAATCGTTTCATGTTGAACTAATATCACATTTTTTAAAAAGGTTTAAAAAAAATCACCCCCAAAAAATGATCTTTTTGGAATTTTTTGGGTAGCTTTCAGCAACAATAGTTGCTGAAAGATAATTGTCAGAAAGATTTTTTTGTGTGTGTGCGATGAATCTATTAACACTCAGTTATGTTTGCTGTGTAGTCCCTTAAGCAGGATTGCCTAAATTATAGCTTGCATAAATAGAGAGCGCAACAGGAATTACCATCTCTGTTTTGTCTAGAGAATAAATCTGGGCTATCATTTGTTATACAGAATAATGGTTTCATGCATCAAGAATTAGCTACCAGTTTTGAACCTCCATCTTTCCGCCACGCTTCTCTTCCTGCCCCTCAATCTCTCGCTCTCCTTACTTCAGGCGTCTCCACTGTCATCTCTTGTCTCGCTTGTCTCTCTCTGTCTCTCTCTCTCTCTGTCAACACATCTGTCCGTCATCGTTTCATATCCTCAGATTCCTCATTCCTTTAAGCTCTCTTGCTGACTGCTCTCATTGATCTTCATCTCCTCCCAGCTCGCCGTCTCTCACTTCTGTCTCATTTCCCTCAGTATTCCTCAAGTCCCATTTTCTCTCCACTGCACCGTTGAATTTCATCCATCTTATTATTTCCTATCACTTCATTCTCATCTGCAAATGTCTGTCTTTAGCTCTTTACCCATCAGTGAATCTAAAACCCTACTTTTTCTTGGTGTTGGATATAAATATATACACAAACCAGTCAGAAAAGTCACTCAAATGTATATTCTTTACACTCTTGACTGTTCTTTAACTAACCGGGGTTTTTCACTCTGGGGTATTCACAAAGACCCAAACTGGCACACAGCAAACTTGCATAATGGACATCTATAAAATAAATCACCCTTTACATTCACTCATATAGTCAGGACACTAATTGATCAAAACCTGATCTCCTCTATTGATCACTTCCTGAAAGCATGAAAGAGAAGTGCCATGACCCTTTGAAAAGTCCTGATAAACATTTGATAGAGTTTTCATGTCAAACTCCTGGGACCTACATTACCACACACTTTGACAAACTAAAAATGATGTTTCCATTGTACCAGTAAAGTTACTCTAATTGATTTCATTTTCCCTGAATGCAATCAGTAGCTACAAAAGACCTATTTTATCCTCCGTTAAGCATCAGAAGGTGAACGGGCATCCTTTTGGTGCTGCCGTGTGTAAAGGATGATGAATCGAATTCCCTTATTAAACAGACAAGTAGATTGATGGAGACAAAATAAATTAGTTTTTTAAAAGAAAAGTGTTGAAAAGTTGCGTTGTTTATAGATTTCTCCTGGAAAATGACACTGTGGAAAGCAATTAGCAGTGAACAAAGAAATCTGCTGAATGCAAACCAAAGGCGAAATAGGGGGTTGGGGGCTGCTTGTTATTCAACAGTCCTCTGAAGTAAGCAGAAAGAACTGGGCTTTTGCATTGTAAATGTTGTTATTAAGTACATTTTTATGCAACGTCGCTTTTTTGTTAAATATAATTCGTGTTTCATTATTTCGACTTTTAAACTTAGCTGAAAGTAATTGGCTTGACCTTTTTTGGTGAGATAGAGAACACATGTATGATAGGCTCTATTTGGTTCACTGAACACTTTTCCTGTTTTTACAACATTTTCATAAACATTTATAAGCAGATCATAACTTACAGGAACAAAATCAACGCTGGATTGAGAAGAAAAGACAAAGGAAATGCCAGTGCTATTTGGGCAGAATCAGAGTCTTTGCATACTGTAACTTTTGCTTTTATTTTTCCATATGTTCACTATTGCTGTTTACTTTTATCTGTAAATTAAATCATAAACTGTGTTGTCAGCACTGGGTTGTCCTTCCATTAAATTCAATAATACATTTGTTAAATAAACCGAGGCAAAATGTTTTCCAAGCAGTTGCTCATTATGCCCATTTTTAGTGTCGTCATTAAGCCGCCATATATCTGCCAAACAGATTATTAAATGATCTTATTTTTAAAAATATATATATTATTTTTACAGTTTAGTGAGCAATGATTTTTAAGATTGAGCCTTAATACATGCTACTTTATTTTTTACATATGATAATGCTTTCCTGTTTTAGGGAGCTTGACTTCAAACAGCCATTTTGAATCAGAAAAGTGTGTTTTAAAGTATGTATTGAAATTTATGGAAGTTTCACTATTTCAAGATTTCAAGACTAAATTCCCCTTTCCAGTCAGAATAGTTTACTTATTTATTGCCACATCAGGACACAAGCACAGGGAAGCAGATGCTTGACAGAACGCCCATATTTGAAGAATGTGAGACAGACTCACCCTGTGTTACCTTGGCTGAAAACAACAAAGCTTCAGTCAAATATCATTTATATAACGAGGATTATCTCCTGTTTTCTTGAACCCAGATTTTAGTCCATAAAAATGTTGACATTTCAGGCATCATTTGACATTTTGGCTAATACTCAACGATTGCCTAATACCTGACTGGAAAACTTTGCTGTAAATAAGTCAAAAAAGGACATATGCCAGGAACAAATCTTTAAATCTGAGTTAAAGTTAAAGTTAAATGCTTGCTTCACTTCTGCAATTTTATGTATAAATGCATGTTTGACCACTGTTCTGTTTTTATTATCATGCTGAATTGGTGCATTTCTTTATGTATTTTTCTGTACTTTACAGTACTAGCAGCTTTATGTAAGGTGTTCATGTCCAGTGACTGACTGGACTGACTGTTAAATGTGGAGTCTCAGGACAGGAGGTTAGCAAGCATGATTTAGTTTTAGGGCCCAGCATTCTTTCTAAATATACAGTCACAGTTACACAGCAGGCTGTGGCTTCTCTAATAGTTAGCACATAAAATCACACCCTGGATGATTTCTCCTTTTTAAATCCTCCTGTCAGCAGCAGTTTGTCTCTTTTTATTTTCCTCCATGGGGTGGGGAGGTAAGCAGGGAGTCCAAAAAATACATCAAAAATTAGGTCAACTAGCCCTGAGAGCTTGTGAGGATTCCCGCCCCCCACCCCCCTCTTTTTCTCATCTTCAGTAAGTGTGTATTTGAAAATTAGTCAAAGAAAGAGATTGCAAAACCGTTTTAAAACAAAATTTCAAGGTAAAACAGTCAAATTCTTTACATTATGGTTGTTATAGCCTACAGAGGTTCTTCTGAGGACTTGAGCAAACACTGGAATGTCTTGACTGGAGCTCACTTCTTGAAATGAGACAAAGAGAAGTAATTGTGTCATCATCCACAAAACTGTGCACTGCAGCTACGTTCTGATGCCAAGGATTAGCAGCAGATAAGAGGAATTTTAACTTAACTTTCTTTCCTGTGGCAGTCTTTATATCAGGACACATAAAAGAAGTATTTTCAAACCACTAAAAAAAATAATAGTTATGTCCTTTTCACATTCCAGATAGCCAGCTTCATTAAATGCAAGGGTGTAGCTAAATTACTATTCTTCAGTGCATAAATAGGTTACAATGTGCGACATAAATCTGGATGCATGAGAAAAACACACATATTTGCAGCGCAAGGCCTTTTTTTTCTAAATGATTTTAATGCACAAGTGTTTCTTATTTGACAGCAAAAGGAAAACATTGAAGGGGAAAATATACAACAAAGTCCCCAGGCTGGACTTAATGTATAAGTTATGCAGTCATCCAGTATGTGTCTGCCTGTCCTATGTACTAATTTGATAAATGTTGATCCCCTGTTAGCGTTTGCAACCTAACTGATCAAGATTTCACAAGATGCACTGAAAATCATTGCAAACATGGGAAAGGGAAAAAACAAGGAATGCACTGAGAAAAACAAACCAGGCAGATTAGCAATAGACTCAAACTTGGCAAAAAAAAAAGAAAAAAGAAATCATGGTTTTAGACGTGGCAGGCCCGAGTTCAACTCCTATACTTGGTTTCTTTTCCTCTTTCCTTTCGGAATACTGTCACATAAACGCCACTAGTGCAAAAAAGAAATGCTAATTTAAAAAAATAGAATAATATCAAACTAAATGCCAGAAAATATAAAAAGAGTCCAAATGCTTTAGAACTTTAGGCCATATAAAATTAAGCATGTCACAGTCAAGTGCAACCTAAGCCAGAGAATGAACCACTACATAGATTTCATAAAAGGGTCAACCTTAATGTTCATGTAATGCACATTGTATAAACACTGAATAACACTATACATACCAGTATGTTCAAGATAACACGCCCACTGTTTTCTGAAGCTCACTTACCTTCATGGACAGTCATAGAGGTCCCTCCAATATTTATTATGTCTGCCTGTGATGAACAACATCTAAGTCATTTGGGTCAAGTGAGTAAAATTTAAAGGACAAGGCCACAATCAGCAAGTTATAATATTTCTTTAAGAAAACAAGGTGTTGTGTTTCAGAGCCGCCTTGATACTAACGCATGGAGAGGTCGCATTGAGCCGAGCAGATATTGGGTTACATCACTGCTGGAGAACCAAACTGTATAGAGTAAGTGAGTACATGAGATAGAATGGACTGTCCAAACAAAGAAGCTGCAGCATTTACTCCTGCGTATGCTCGGAAGCTTGGAATAAGAACTTGCAGTGGTGTTTTGGGAGTGTGCCAACTCTATAAACCCATTGAGTAGTTCAGACCCAAATAGTGTTCATCATCCAAGTAACCCTTCTACACCTGCTGGGTTACAGATTGGTGGAACGGCTCAGAATGAAATGAAATGTAAGCACAAGCCTCCTGTGCGAAAAGAGAAGTTGGCAGTGTGTAGAATGTGAAAATGAACCAGACAGTCAAACCAGAGAGCACAGCGGAGGGTGAGACTAAATCAGTGAAGCCAAGAGTATTGGAACTACAGAGATCTAACGAGTGTCTTTACACTAAACCTCCTAGTCTTAAAACTCAGCAGGCTCTAATGAGTTGAAGGGATTTTAGCACCACTACGGAGCTCATCTTGAATGCAGGTCAGTCATTGTTTTCAGGTTGAATTTCTCTTTATTTAATCATAGAGAAAAAGAAGAGCTAAGTTTGTTCCTGTCCCCAAAAATGAGAAACCTACAGTCATTTAATGATGCCTTCAGGTCACTTATTTCAGCTAAATATTTTTATTTGATCGTCATTAATTTCTTTAGATCAGTTTTCATGATCTAAAGAATCACGATTGATTTGCAACAGCAATAAAAAGTTTAAAACATCCAATGAGGTGAATACATTTTATAGGCATTGTATCTCATCACTACAGAATCACAAATAGTTCTTTTCACATCAAATCCCATATCATATTATTGTGTACCTGCTTTGCCTGCCAATTGGAAATAAAGATGCACAGCTTTAAGAAAACCACATTCCACCAACACCTTTTTATATATCTGATACTGTGGCGAAAGAAATGTTATGCCCGTCCCATACCAGGCCACCGAGGATTTTGAACCCACGTTTTTAGATAAGTTGATGTCCATGGCAAGATAAGAGAAAATGTAATAGCAGCTTAAAATAGATTGTTTGATCAAATCACCCATACTTGGCTTATTAATTTTTCTTATTCATGGCCAGATGAGCACCAGTGACCTACGGGATCCCAGATACAAGTGTCAGGATTCATATTCCACATACGTCACACCCATTTAGTCATTTTAGATCAAACATTTTTAAATACCCTGATGATGCATACCTGAAAAAAAGGTTATTAAAAAATAGTTGACCAAAATAAGTAAAAAATGCAAACCTGAACAGAACTGGGCTGGAAGAGGAAAGTAAATGAATATATTTTGAACATATGTCAGCGACGTTAAAAATAAAGAAAATTCATGTCAAAAACTACAAGCGTACTGTTTCTCACTTCATCAAGTGAGTATAAAATAACACCTGTTAAAAAATGAACACAGTGATTGTTTCATTGTAACAATTTGGTTACTGGGTTGATTGTAGCAATGTTTCTAAATTACCGACTTGCAATAGATTTCCCTAATGTCTTGCAAGAACACCAAAACAATGCTTCTCAATTCCAACATATGATTTACTGCATAAAAATATAGTTCTTTTTTTACTCTTATTAGTTTATTTACCCCACTGATTTTGTTGACCTATGGAAAAATTTGTGCAATAAATATTAATTAATGCACTAAATTATTGGAACATATTTACTAAATCCTGTCCATGATTGCTGCTGAAAGTGAGCTGAGTCATTTGATTGTTCAGGGAGGGAAGAGAAAAGGGAATGTCGAGGCTGCATGAATTGATGATTCGGTTGACCTTGGCAGGCCATGTGCGATGGGGAAATGCTGCCGTTTGCATTGGCAGACTTCTGAAAGCAGTCCAAGAAGCGATAACCAGTGAGGGAGCCACAAAGGAAAAGAGGGAGATGGTAAAATTAACCACTTAGGAAGGTGATGTAATTTTTCATTAAATCATTGGTGATACAATTATAGTGTTTGAAGGACAGGCTAGTCAAGTAAAGGGGCAAGTGTAAATTAAAACTAGAAAAATAGCTGTTCCTAGCGAAACAGCCGTGAGAATGCATATTAGCAGAATGTCTGCTGCAGAAAAGCAAGAAAAAGTAGAGAGAAGCATAAGAAGTGAAGGAAAGCAGAAGAAATGGAAATAGTTTAAACAGTGGAACAGTAAAAACAAGAAAAAGTAGA
>CAEGAF010144460.1:0-11686 GCA_903067075.1 Micropoecilia bifurca | reverse complement strand
ATAATTTAGTTTTCACTAGTCAAAATAACATTTCTCCTATCCAAAAATACATTTAAGATATCTTGAATTATGGAGTACGTTAAAACGTGTTGCGTATCTCGTTAAAACGTGTTATGTATCTTGTTAAAACCTGATAGTTATCTTGTTAAAACGTGTTACGTATCTTGTTAAAACTTGATAGTTATCTTGTTAAAACGTGATAATTTCATCCATTCTGAAGGTGGTGGTTGTCTGTCGTGAACGCAACAAAGGTCAGCACAATGGCTAATTTACAGGAGTTGGTCAAGTTTTACTTTATGCTCGGTCTAAGACATGGAGAAATACTTATGCTTCTGCGCACAGTGGATAAGGTTATAATTAGTATGAGCACTTTGAGAAGAATCCTCGGAAAAATGGGACTCCACAGAAGAAAAAATCAATCCGATCCTTTAGATGCTGCCTTCCTCATTGACCAGCTGGAGAGTTATGGGAGCCTCCATGGATATAAGTTTCACCACCTTAAATGTATTCAGCATGGATATGTTGTGAGTCAGAAAACAGTAAGACATCTATTAAAATTCCTTGATCCCAGTGGTGTGGAACGAAGGCAAAGGAGTCGGCTGATGCGACGAGGATATTTAAATCCTGGGCCTAATTCCATGTGGCACGTAGACTCCTATGATAAGCTGAAGGCGTTTGGTATATGTATTAACGGAGCAATCGATGGCTTTTCAAGACAAATGATATGGCTTCATGCTTTCTCCACAAGCAGTGATCCTAAAGTCATCGCTGGATATTTCATAGCAGAAGTTGAAAGGAGGATGGGGACACCTGCCAGAATTCGTGCCGATTTTGGAACAGAAAACGTCACGATGACAGAAATGCAGAGATTCCTGCGATGGAGCGCTGATAAAAATAGATACTTGGTGTCAGTACATACTTTTCTGTTGGATAAAGCAAATGTTAAATTATTTGTTCAAAAATACATGAATAAAAAATTGCAAGAGGAAGTGTTGCAAAATTCTTGTCATTGATTGTTAATCTTAAATATTATATTGAGTATTTAGCAAAATAAAGTCCAAATATACTGCTTTATTTTTAAGCAGTATATGTTCCCCTATTTAATATGTTTTATGATGCAAAATCCTTTGAACTGAAATACAAATAAATTTGGCTTTAATAAATTTACATTATTGCAGTTTCTTATGATGTAATGCTTTTCAAATTCATGCAAAAATCTAGAAAATCTCAAGAGTTGTCATCTTAATACAGAATAATTTAACAAATTAGAATATTTGTTTGTAGGACTATTATATGTTCTTTGCACATTGCTGTGTTGAAGAAATATTTTCCTGCTTATGTTTATGCAAGAAATTCTAACAAAGTCCTAAATATGAATTGCTTTGACATGCTGAACATTAATTTCACTCAAAAAGAATGAAACCCAGAGAAGAGACAACTTGTCTGCAATTCCTTCTTTTTTTAATTGCTTGTTTTAAGTGTCTTAATATTCCAATTGCTCCCATCTCTTTCTGGTCACCTTGCATGTTTTTTGTATTATTTTAAGTCTGTTTACGGTCAGCGACGCCTGGGTTTCTCTGGACCTGCACACACCAACATTTTTCCTCTCCCATGGAAGAGTAACATGCTCAAACCTGCCTGCCTCCCGTTTCTTTGTGAATCTGAATAAACAGCCTGACGCCATATGCTTTGGGGAAATCTGCCTATATTTGAATATGGGGGTAGAGACGACGGTACGGAGGTCCTGCACGCTCGTCTGATCATGCACTTGACAGCTGCTGCACGGACCCCTGCATGGCCTGCTGAACACCAGCTTGGTGGGCATCATGGATGTGAACGGCAGACCAACTCCCTGACAGATTTCACTGCGTTACCAGAAGAGGGGAGGGGTCAAAGGTTACAGCACACTGTGTCACGGCCCAATGGAGTCTGACATGTGGAGGAAACTCATCCTTTCCAGCCGGATTGCTCATCTCAGGATGCAAAATTAGATCCATCGGAGATTCATGAGGGGTCTGACAGCCGGCCTGTCAGACTGTGTGAAACGGCAGTGAGTCGCCTCTGCATCACGCTGCTCACATGTGCATGTACAAACTGTCAGGCTGTCATGGCTTAAACATGATGGAAATCACAGGAGATGAAGGAGATACACAAATATTCATAAACAAACACAAACACAGCCTCTTTGCACAGTCACACAAAGTTTTGAACTGTATTTATTTAGATTCCTGTTCGCTATAAGAACTTTATATCACTTAACATCACTTAACATCATTATTTCAATCCTTTACACCAACACCAACAGGGAAGGCTGAGACGTTATTTAAGAAAAAACTACAATTCCCAGAAGGCTATACCCTTCTGCGCATGCGTTCTAGTACCATAGCGACATAAACGGTTGTTTTCGATAGCAACCGTGACTCTGAGCGGAATAAAGTCTTTTTTAAAGGTAAGAAGCTATTAAAAAGTAGCCAGGATACTAAAGGTGGTGCATTATAGTGACACACACACCTATGTATGTTAAAAACGTCATATTTGACCTTAAATAGGTGATTGAGTGATACCGTTAGCTTCGACGTTAGCTTCAGTCTGATGGAGATAAACTTGAATAAACCATTTACTCTGGAATATTTCTTGAATTGTATTAAAATGTTTACAGATGAGGACATGACATGAGAAAATATAGTAAAAGGAAAAATAAAATATTTGTGTAATTTTCCAGAAGGAATCATTAATTTCCATCCATTCATCCAACCATCGTTTTATTTAATCGAAATAAATCCATTTCGATTAATAAAGAAAGGATTTGGAAGGTTTCTCAAGAGCACAACCCTCAAAATAAACTCGCTGTTCAATCCACAAAGGCATTGTTCTTACAAATGTGCCTCCATAAGGAAATAAACAAACTTTCCAACATATTATTCTGAAGTGTTACAAGAAAGACATAATAAGACAAGTTTTGTGGAAAGTTTATGACAAAATCTGTAACACATTGATCTTGTTCAATTTGACGAGAAGGAGACTGTAAAGTTGTACTCAGATTGCTTATTTTTATTACTGTACACATTTAGAACTACAGAACATTAAAGTATGTAATTAGATATGTTTCCCTCTATCTATGAAATCACATCAATATTAGTTCTTGATATTATTGCCTATAGTTTTTGTAATGAACAAAAACTAGTGAACATAATCCAGCTTCAACTCATAAACCCTGTCATTATTAAACATTTTATAACTAAAGTATATTAACTCTGGAAAATAATGCACAAGTGTACCTGAAGGAGAAAAGGTGGAACCAGCAAGTCTTCTTATCAGATGTAATCATGTATGAAATTAAAACATAAATAGCAGGAAGTTGGAGTGGTCAAAAAAACTCAAATGTTTGTGTTTATTGTAGTTCCTGAACTTGACCTGTGGTGTGTTTGTGCTATTTAGGGAAATTTTGTCACAATATTTTAACGTATTTATTTCAGTAGCAATGAAAGTGATTATAAAAAGCATCTTGATTATGAAATCATGAGAAACTTTGCAATAATCCTTCAACCCCAGAGCTGTTTCTGCTGTTTGCTCTGCAAATCAGTGGCTGAGTTGGAGCTAGTTCAGAGGTTTGCAGCAAAAACTGTCTACAGAGAAATCTTATATTAATCTGAATGTTTGCAGCTGGAATTTAATTTAAAGATGGCTGAAGTGTTTTCAGATTGCAACATGTCGTATGTCCTCGATGAGACGGCTTCAGACCTCCCGGTCAGAGACACGGCCATCAGCTTGTCCCAACTCACCGCCGCTCCACAAAGTGCGTCACGCCTCCTGGATAATGTGTGCACATACATATATGTAGACCTGTCACAATAAATCAATTAATCACATGATAAACTAAAATGAGCCCAGTAATTTCTATTTGCATGATTTATTGCTTAACTTTTTTCTCTCTTTTTTCCCACCAAAAACTGGATGACAAAACTCATCCATCTGGTTTATTTTGGATATTTAAAATCTCTTCCAGTCCACTGTTAAATGTTTGTTAGAATTTAAAGTTTATTGATCTTTGAGAATGTGATAATTATAACATTATCATTATATTACTTTAAAATGGTCTCAAAACCACAATATTATCGTTTCTTCTGGGACAATTCGTTATTGTGACAGGCCTACATATGTACAGTTCCTCTTGCTACTGTTAAAAGTTCAACCAACAGCTGGACTTATACATGGAAGTGTATTTTCAGTTATCTCTAACATGTCTGCTGTTTCCTCTTATTGAAATGTGAAATACCCAGGCTGAGGTCTGACGCTAGTAAAGGTGTTGATGCTGTTTCCACCTGCAGACCTGAGTGCGCATCAGCACGCCCTGGAGAAGCAGAACATCGGGAAGATGTCCAGGGATGAGATGGAGGACCGCTACCTGCGTCTGCTGCAGGAGACGCTGCAGCAAAAACAGGAACTTCACAAACAGAATGACAAGATTAAAAAGTGAGACTCCATCAGCGTTACTGTTTTCAAATGGATCTGTCCCACACAAAGGGGCTGACCTGGTTTTTATCTTTCATGTTTGCTAGTTATCTTTTGCAGTGTAAACATTGTGTATGTTTTATAAAAGAATTGCAGTGTGGAGTTCTGCAAGGCAGCTGCTTGGGACCTGTGTTGTTTTCAGCCTGCCTTTTGCCCTGCAGCGATGATTTATGCTAATGATGCTACAATATACAGCTCTGGAAAAAATGAAGAGCCCACTGCACTGAAAGCTGCTGGTTATTCCACCTAATATTGATTCCTGAAATCTTCCTGAGTTAAAACATTAGTATTGTAGTTTCTAAATGAATACAAACTTGTTTTCTTTGCATTGCTTGAGGTCTGAAAGCACCGTACCTCTTTCATTATTTTGACCATATATCATTTTCTGCAAATAAATACTAAATTTTTGTTTGGAATATCAGAGACATGTTGTCAGTAGTTCCTAGAATAAAAGAACAATGTTCATTTTACTCAGAGAAACTGATCACATGGCCTCTTACTTTTTTCCGGAGCTGTCTGTCAGGAGTAAAAACAGTATTTTATTTGGTCAAGAGTCTACTCAAGTACTGAGTTACTGATCAAAACATTTATCATTTAGTATTTTATAAATTACATAATCAGATCAAGCTATAAAGTAATGTGGAAATTTTATATTTTAAATAGCAAAATTATTCATATATATGCATATATAACATAACTACAAAATAACAGAATCAGGTCGAAGAAACATTTTTCCAAATAAGGTTTTATCGATGTAAAACTTCTGAAACTTCTAACAAAAACTGCAGGTGTGTGTCTGAATTTTTGGCTAAAACATGTTTGTGAGTTGAAAATCCAGAATTTTTACCCAAGTAAGAGTAGAGATACTTAATAACACAATTACAAAAGTAAAAGTAAAACGTACAGCATAGTAAAAAAAGTAATTTTTTCCCAAAAAAGTTGCTCCAGTAAATGTAACTCTGACATTCAGTAACACTGCGACTCTTGACCAGGTTGGGCACAAAGCTGATGAAGATGGTGAAGGACCGCGGGCGGATGGAGCAGATAATTGCCGGCGCAGCTGCTCCGACCCAATTCAGAGACGTGGAGATGGAGGAAATAGTCGAGGAGCTGCAGGAGAAAGTCAGAGCGCTGCAGGGTGAGAAGGAGGGGCTGAAACAGCGCCTCCTGGTGGCCAAACAGCAGATCCTCAACTCGTACAGCCGCAGGCAGACGCAGTATGAACACGTCCCGTCGCGGGTGAACTCTGGCCTGAAGAAGCTCAGAGACGATGCTTCATCTCCGTCTCCTGCTCGACCAAGAAGTGAGTCCAGGCTGCCTGCACAACCCAACCCCCCACCAAAAAAACAACTGAAAATCGAGATAAACATTTACAGGCCAATCTGATTGATATTAATGTCTAAATTAGACATTAATAGAACAGAAATATTAAAATCTCTGTTCTAATATTGACAGAAATTGTAAGGGCAGATCTATTCAGTCTAATTCTACACTTTGTTCTCTGAGTGCCAAGCCAAGCCAAGCCAAGTTTATTTATATAGCACTTTAAAACAGTACCATTGACCAAAGTGCTGTACAGCCACAGAATTAAACAAATGAAATAAAAAATTAAAAGCACACTAACACCAAAAATACAATCACTTAAGATGAAGACACACAATACAATACAAGAACATACCCAAATATGCAGTCATAATAAATACCACAAAAAGTAATCTAAAAAAAACAAACAATAAAAGTAACTAAAAGTGACAGCAGCTCAAACTGAATCAAAGGCCAGAGTGACGTTATTCTTTATTATTTATTTATTTTACATTATAGATTCCTAATTTCACTTTCTGAACCATTTGTCTGAACGTTTGTTGCAATTTATTTTTACGTTGTTTATTTTTGACCAAGTACTTAATGTTTTTGAAAGTTTATTATTTATTTTAAATTTTCTGTTTTACTTCTAATTGCACTGACCGGATAAATTAACATTGTTTTTACATGTTTGACCAAGCTTGGGTTTTTGAATGTGCTCTACTGGTGCAGAGTGACAGAGCAAATAAATCTGCAATTTGGTACATTTGTGTTCAAAAAGAAAAGAAACGTTTTGTAATCACTTGAGGTGTTTTTCTGTATCTGAGCAATATCGACCGATACCAAACCTCAGATATTGGTGTCGGTATCAGAAGTGAAAAAGGTGGATTAGTGTGTCCATTACAATTAGGAGACCAAATCTGTTCAGTCAAGATTTATTAAATCTAACTGAATCTGTTCAGTTCAGACTAACTGAATCTGTTGGGTCAGCATCCTCTGAATTAGTTAGAATCATTTGAATCTTTTCAGTCAGAACCATCTGAATCTGTTCGGTAAGGATCATCCAGATCTATTCATTCAGAGCCAACTCAATCTGTTCATCCAAAAAGATCTCAATCTCTTCAGCCAAGACTATCTGAATCAGTTTGTTAAGGATCATCCAGATCTATTCATTCAGAGCCAACTCAATCTGTTCATCCAAAAAGATCTCAATCTCTTCAGCCAAGACTATCTGAATCTGTTCAGTAAGGATCATCTGAATCTATCCATTCCGAGCCAACTGAATCAGTTCACTTCAGACCATAATCTGGTAATTCAGAACCACTTGAACTTGTTTAGTATCGACCAACTGAACCTGGTCAGTAACGATTGTCTGAATCAGTTCAGACCACCATCATCTGTTCAGTTCAGAGCTTTTGGTTCTTTTCTGTCAGGACGACAGAAACTGACTCCGTATGTCTCTTCCTCAGGCCGGAGGAGTTTGGAAGGAGGCAGGAGACCTCCGACTGGCCAGATTCCTCGATACGGACACAACCAGCTGGAGGAGGCGAGGGCCGAGATCCGCAACCTGTAACTTCTGCTTGTTTTGCATCATTATTACCACAAAATCATTAATTATGTTTCTTTTTTATACCATCTGAGTCATATGTTCCATGTTTGTCTCAGAGGTTTCTTGGTTGAATACTATAGAGCCGTCGCAGGGTGACGTCAGATCCGTTCCCCCGTCTCCATGCGGGAGGACAAAAAGCTGAAATTGACTAACATTGTTTTTAGCTGTCAGGTTATCAACATAACACACTAAATCTTAAATGTATGCCTGATATATAAAAGAAAGAGGGACGCAGTGCTTTGCTACTAAATGTCAACATTAAGACAACTAGGTAACAAGGTCAGGAAAAAGTTTAAATTCAGAAAAATAAATAGCGAGAGAGAGGGAAGTAAGTTTGGTTATGCTAGCTTGATTTTGACAGCTTATTAATGATCGCAAAATAAACATCAAGCCTAAAAACGTAAAACTGTAACGGACTGGATGTTCTGTTCTTTGTGTGGGAAATGTTTGCGTGTTTTTCGGTGCTGAATCCTGATACAGTTGCTATGGCAACGAGTCTGCGTGCAGCGCAGTTGACACAGAGAGTGAGCAAAAACGTGGTTTTGAGTTGATCTTCCACGGTTTTTTCCTCTGCTGTGTTTCACCTCAATAAATTAGTAATACCTGCATCTCCAGGTCTCATTCTGTGAACAGAGTCGTTCTACCGCTGCAGCAGTAAAAGAATCGTCTTTTTACCTTTTTGCCATGTGCGCAAAATTTCCAGATATAAATAATAACATGATGAGAAAAAGCTCGTCCAGAAGTGTTTTAGGAGCTGTAGTGAGTGGATGTTTCCTGGTGCTCCAGAGAGAACGTGGTGGAGTCTCAGCGGAGAAGCATGGAGGAGCTGGAACGAGCGTCAGAGGATCTGAAGGAGGAGCTGAGGAGGAGGGAGGAGGATTTTGAGGAGAGGCTCCTTCTGGCCCGACAGCAGCAGACTTCCACTCTAAAGTTGGTTTCTTCGTGGAGGAGCTGCCTGACTGCAGCCGGAGCACGGGGATCTAAACACACCCTGTTTCCCTCGCAGGTCGCAGGTCAGCAGCAACGTGTCGATGATCAAACTGCAGAAGCAGCTGGCTGACAGATCCAACATGGTGACAGAGCTGGAGAACCAATATCGGCTGCTGCAGGAGGTGAGAAGTTTGATCCGGGACGATCATTTAAAGAACTTTACAGGAAAATAAAGAGACGTTAGAGAGAAACGACCAATCAGAGTCAGGAGGAGGGTCTTAGTGCTGCCAATCACTCTTATGCTCACGCCATGACCCTGTGCCTTTGCTCTGCTACAGCTGGTTTACCACAACATAGCCTGTCACTTATGCTCAGGCAGTTGACATGGCCACCTATGATTTCACATTAAAATAAAACCAAAATGGAAGCATTGTGCAAAAATTGTAAAAATACTAATTTAAGTCAGACAAAAACTGGACAGAAATTAGCTGTTAAGATAATCTCTATTTGATTGGTTGTTTTCAAAAACAACCAATGAGAGCCTGTCTTAGCACTGGAAATCACTCTCATGTACACGCTGCTAAATGTGGCAATGATGTTTGACCTTCAAAATTTTCTTGGGTCAAACCAAGCAGCTGAAATCTTTCTCCTCGTGAGAGTTAACGTCGGCATTCAGCGCCGCAGCGGGAGAAACCGAAGCTCACCCGTGTTCTCCAGGCCCAGCGGACGATGAAGATGAGCAGCGACGCGGCGATGGCGAAGGTGGACGAGCTGATGGCCCAGCTGAAAGCGGAGCGCATGAAGAGCCTGGAGCTGGACAAGCAGCTGCAGACCGTCAGCGTCACCAAGATCCTGGTGGAGCAGGTGAGACGCGGGGCCGTTGCCGTGGTTACGGGCTCTCCGGCGTCGAGCGCGCTCAGTCGCCTCTGTGTGTTTGCCGACAGCTGCGGGAGCGGATCGGCGACCTGGAGCAGGAGAGGGAGCTGCTGAAGGAGAGCAACAAGAAGCTACTGAGCAGGTGAGCAGGTGGACGGGCTGCTGACCTTTAGAGTTGTCCAGATTCTCTCAGACTTCAGGTTTCTGTAGTTCCTCTGTCGGGTCTGAGCTCAGCTGTGTCTCACCGGCATCGCCTCGCGTCGTTTCTCGCTTCGTCCGCAGCGCCTTCGACGTCTCTCAGCAGCAGACGTGGCATCTCCAGGAGCAACAGCTGAAGCTACAGATCGTCCAGCTGGAGACGGCGCTCAAGGCCGACCTCATGGACAAAAACGAGATCCTGGACAGGGTGAAGTCTGAGAGAGGTCTGTTCCCCGTCTCATAACGTCAACCTCCTGGTTACATCAGGATAATAAGTAAATCTCTCTGACTGATTCAGACAAAAATGAGCAGCTGACAGAAGAAAACAAGAAGCTTCAGCTTCAGTTTTTGGAACAGAAGCAACAAGTGGAGAAGCTGAATGAGCGTCTGAAGCTCCAGAGCAGAGTGAGCGTCTCCACCAGCCCTGAGATCTGATCCTCCAGATGATTAATACGCTCAATCTGACGCTGCTCTCTTGACAGGAGAAGGACTACACCGCGGATGAACTCACAGAGGCCCTGCTGCTCATTAAAGTAAGACAATCAAACATTATCACTGCAAAAACACAAAATATGATCAAGTCCATCAATAAATCAATCAGTCAAGTTTATTTTCATTGCACATATCAGTAACAAAGCAGTTCAAGGTGCTTTACATCATAAAAACAAAAAAATACAATATGATGTGAAATATGAGGAAGTAAAAGCGTTTATTGTCTTTCAGAAAATTGTCTTCGAATGTAATGTTGGCTGTAATGTACAATCAACATTAAGATACAAATATAAAATATTTCCTTCCGTGAGTTTTAATAATATCTGAGCCTCACTATTTGAATTAAATGAATTTTCGAAGACAAATTAAGAACAAACAGTCAACTATTGAGAAAACAAGTAGACATTACATCATTACACATCGAAATGTTTGTTAATGTTTCGATTATTATGGTTCAAAATTTAAATCGAAAAATTTAAATGATTTAAAGGAACTCTGTTTCTGCTGTTTGTTCTAGGTTAGAGCAAATATCTTAATGGACTTGAATTAAGACCAAATTAACTTACAAATAACATTTTAGCAAGATACAGGAGCTTGTCAGTAATTTCTTAATATTGATTATAAATGACAGATTATTTTACTGATAACAAGACATTTTTCCCATGTTATATACGAAATGATCTGATAGGATCAAGCACTTCTTCTACAGAAATAAGGAATTATTCAGCTAAAACAAGCTCATATATATTTCTGAAAAATTACTTGTATGTTATTTTTATTTAATTTAAGTGCACCAAGATATTTGCACTAGAAACTAGACCAAAATTTCTTGGTAAGATTTTGTGTTCTTGCATTGACCCTGTTGATCCTGACAGGGTCAATGAGCAAAACTAGCATCCAGATCTTTCTCAGAAGCAGAAGTGTGAGAGGAGCGGAGATCTGGCCTTCCTGGCAGACGTGGATGAGGACGGGAGCGGCGCCCAGCAGGGCTCCATCAGAGAGCTGCGTGCCGCTCACGCTGAAACCATCCAGGAGCTGGAGAAGACCAGGAACCTCCTGAACATGGAGAGCCGGATCAGCAAAGACTACAAGGTGGAGGATCACACACAGACCAGCAAACGTCATGTTTGGTTCAGAGTTTAGCCGATTAGAAAGTACTGATCTGTTCCGTCTGTTTTCTGTTCTGTCGGTCTCCAGGTGGAGCTGGAGGCGGCGTTACAGAAGATGAACAGCGATAAAGTCGTGTTTGAGCAGAAGCTGGAGCGTCAGATTCAGCTGCTGGATGCCAGAGCAGCGAAGATCTCCAAGCTGGAAGGTTTTCATCCAATCGTCCATCTACATTTGGATTTTATTTAAATCAGTGGTTCTTAATCTTTTTTGATGTACCAAAACCTCCAGCTTCATATGCGCATTCACTGAACCCTTCTCATAACTCCCCCCCGCCCCGTCGACACAAAAAATACTTTGCGGTATTCAGATTTAGTAATCATATTAGTTGTTACCACCCCACGCCACTAGAGGCAGTAGCAACCCCAAAAAGATGTGACTAAGGAGCAGATTTAGACTATAGAATTTGGTAAAAACTGAGCTTTGTTGAAGTAATTAAAGACAAAAGTTCAAATCCCTGCTGAGAGTGAAGCTCCTCCAATCAGGGCTCCTCCTCAGCACTGATTGGCTCAGCAATGTAACGTGATCCTCTGATTGGCTCAGCAATGTAACGTGATCCTCTGATTGGCTAAGCAATGTAACGTGATCCTCTGATTGGCT
>CAEGAF010144456.1:0-65461 GCA_903067075.1 Micropoecilia bifurca | reverse complement strand
CCTCTCCTGCTACTGGTAGCTAAAATCACGATACCCTCACTGTGTCTCCCTCTGAAAAATGAACCTATTTAAATAAAAAAATCACTTCATGGATGATACCACGATAGAGAGCGTTCATTTTACAGCGTTAACACCGGAGCTGTAAGTGGTCCGGTATGAAACGGGGCTGATAGAACAACACACCACTTTTACATTTAAATAATCAGAAAGCAGAAATTGTTTCCGTTGTTTTAAAAGGTTAGACTGTCTTTTCCCCATCAATACGCTTCCCGACCGCTTTTTAAGGGGTAAAAAAAAAAAACGAGACGCACATCGCGCAAAACTCTGAAACAGGAAAAGCGGGACATTAAACGGAGCGACGAACTAGATGTGAATTATGGCATAAAAACTGAGAATCCAACGCTGAACAGTGAAAAAACACATGATGTGAAAAACATGATGATTAGGCAGATTGAGTGAATAGTGTCAATAAATGATAAAATAAATTTAGCAACAGGAAAGAAACTAAAGTGGACATAGCAATAAACCAGGAGAGGATAATATTAATCAAAGGAAACTAAATAGAAATGACTGAAGAACAAAATGCAAGAATAAACTAAGAAACTAAAGTAAATGCAGAGAAATAAACTAGTATGGCAAGACCTTTTGAGCAATAATTAATACAGAGACTGTATTGCAAGAATAAACAGACACTATTTCTGCTCATTTTGAGGAATATTTAACAACTAGAAAATGGTAAAGAATAAGACTATTTTTTCCACTTTGATTGGCGGGTGTTAGACCTACCAATTTTAACTTGAATGTTCATTGCATTTTTCATGGACACCTGTATTATTTTTATATTATTATATTATTTGTATTATTCTTAATGATAAATACAGAAACAAGCATAAAAATCAAAACATTTACAATAGTGATATGTAAATGATAAAATAATGGTCAGTGCAAAGTAGCCTGCAAATTATTTGGTGGGGGGTCGGTGAGGGACCTGGATAAGGGCTGGGTGTGGGGAGGGGGGTGCTGGGCCAAAAAAGGTTTAGAAACACTGGCTTAAAGCATGCTTTTATTTAATATATTAAAAGTGTATTTTGGTACAATTATGTTTAAGTGTGTTTAGAGTACTAATTTTGAAATTGGTACAAGTGTATTTTTAGTATACTTCAGATATACTTATAGGTAGTACACTTAATAATTAGCATACTTAAAGTGTACTTTCACAAATGAAAGTATGTTTGTTTCTGGTTTAATTTTGGTAAATTTATTTCAGACGTGAAAACTCAGATTTCATCTTCCTTTGTCTCTATTTTTCAGCAGAAACATATACTTCTGTTTTTTTATGTACAGTTAAAAATAAGTCAGTCTATTTCATTGATGTATTGATATTACACATGCAAGACGGAAACCCAGTTGTGCTCAGTGACCAGCTAACTGCTCTGTTCATTATACAAACCATTAATTGTCAAGTATTTGCTTGTATTTTATGCTTTCGATGACTATCAGAACTTTAAGTGTCATTGCAGGTAAATAATCTAAGCAGAAGAAAACAGTCAAGTTTACAAATATGCTATAAAATGATGACAATATTAGACTTTGAGTTCTGACTTTGTGAGGAACCTCTGAATGTTCAAGTCTGACAGGTCACTCAGTTTCAAAGAAGCCATTTTTCTAAAAACATCACACAACCAGAGCTATGGTGTGGTCTGATGAAACTAAAATTCTGGCTTTTGAAAAATAACGGTCATCTTTTCAAACAGAAAGAAAATATGGCAGCTTGCAAACCTGAGAACATCAGTTAACTGAGAAGTAACAAGTTAAAGGATGATTTTCTGCAGGAGGCATTAATACTCTTCACAAAATAGATAGCAACCATTAAAAAAAGTAATGGGGAAATTGTGACGCAGCAATTCAAAATATACAACAGAAGATTTTATTAAATAGATAACATTTCTGAGGCTGCAGCAACATTAATCAACAAAGTGGCCTAAAAAGATTAATGTCAGTCAATATTGGAGCTTCAATACTTTACAATTCCTTCATCTGAAATGGAAGAATAATCCAGTTGCACATTTATCAAAGTTAAATTTATTTTTGGAAAACTCTCAGATGAACTCAGCAAAACAAATATACCGAGAACTGAAATGTACTAAGTTTTTATTCAGGAAGGATTTTTGTACGTAAAACGTGTTCATCAGTCACATAACATGAAAACAATGGTACAATTGCACTTTATTTCATAACCTTTAGGTGGCAGTTGCCCTCAGTTTAACAAATGCAGCAGAAGGTGAAGAACATGAATTTTCTTCATCACACATTTAATCAAAAGCTACATTTTGTTCAGCAATGTTATGTCCATATCAATATTTATCAATATCTCATCAAAAAAAAATACTGATCAGCTTTAGTTTGGCACTTTCCCTCGGAATATAAAAGGTCCCTTTTTGATCCTTTATATGTTTTAACAGTATGTCTATATGTCTCTATGTTTAATATAAAACACTGAAAAAATGACACTCCAAAAAAAATGGACAAAAACACAACTTCCAATGTAGAAACTTCTTTTCTGGTCAGAAGGAAATAAATCTGCTGTGCAGCCAGCAGAGGGCAGAGATGTTTCCTCTCTGATGAAGCTGTTCAAATCTCTGCTGAGTAACTTTTATACTGAACACTTTGTCTTAGTCTGTTTCATAACAAAAATAAGCTCTGTGCCGTTTCCCTTTCAGCAATAAATGTCACATATTAGGGATCAAACAACAAACATACAACAAATTTGTTTAAGTAAAACGTATGAATGACCTACGCAGAAAAACAATGAATGATCTACACAGAATATGTGTGCAGAAAAGGAAAAAAATTGTTACTTCAAGCATCAGATGACTGAGTAAACACATAAAAAGGTTGTTAGAATGAAGCAAAACATGCAAAAGGTAAAGAAGGGGAACAAATGTTAATTTTTTTAGTAAGTCTTCCTTCTCCCTCTTAATTTAAAATCCCTTTTTCTTGATATTACATTTATACTTGTATACATGCATATATGCATGTATATGAATGTGTTTGAAATGCATAAACAAGGGAAACAAATGTTAATTTTTTAGTAAGTCTTCCTTCTCCCTCTTAATTTAAAATCCCTTTTTCTTGATATTACATTTATACTTGTATACATGTATATTTGCATGTATATGAATGTGTTTGAAATGCATAAACAAGATGTTATCAACAGGATTGCCATTCTACATTATTCCTGATTTATGCAGGTTGACGATGAATTTGTGACAAAAAACCTACTGCAATAAAACTCTACGTTTTCCTTAGTTGTATTTATTTATTTATTTACCATTTTAATGGGCATCTAATATTCTGACCGCATGGGAATGATTTTCAATTTCATTATCCCAGAGTGTAGAGGAACATAACTCTACCAGATGGTGAGGCTGCATTCATGGACGGCAGGTTTTAATTCAAATGGCATCTGTGAAAAGGTTGTTTTCACCCTAGAAGAGGACAGCAAGCTATTTATCTACATGCAAGGCTTTAATTATTTTATATCTAAATGCTGCTGGATTAAGTAGTGAAAATAGATCATATTTATATAAAGGCTCTAACAGGTTGAGCATGTGGATGAAAAACAAGCCATGTATTATACACAGATCTTTTAGCTGAGACAGTGGACTTTGGTCTGGAATTAGCTGGAGGCTCCTGAGATTTCAGATCAGCACAACTCAATTATGTGACTGTGAGGATTTGTAATTTCATGCCCTTAAAGGTCCTCTGTGGGACACTTAGGACTATCTATAAAAAGAACTCTGGCTTCAGGTGAAACTGTAAAATCATCACAAAATTTACTGAAAATAAAGTTCTTTTAGTTTCTAGTCAAATAGTGTTCAACCACCAAGGTGGAAAGCTTTAAACACAAATCACCATCCTCGTTTTGCGGTCCTTAAGACGAGGCTGCGCTCTTTGCTCTCTCAGAGGCGAGATTTCGACAGTGCATGTAGACGAAGGCAGGATGTATGAAGGCTAACACACTGAGCAGCGTCAGGCCGACGTTCACCTGCACGAGAGGAGGCATGAGAGGAGGGTTCACGGCTGAATTAACATACAGCTGATACAGATGAAAACTGTGCTCACGTATAAAGGATCTCCACCCAGAGGTCCTTTCACCAGAGCAAAGCAGGGATACTGCAGCAGAGAAAACACTGCAGACAGAGCCATGACGAGACCGTACAGCTTCCCGAAGTGGCAAGATGGAAACCTACACAGATACAACAAGTTAGTCATAAACATGCATGATCAATTAAACTCAACAAAGCCAGCATCAAATATAGATCTTTTCAGGAAGAACCTGACAGAGCTCTGATGCCAAAAGCTTTATCAGCAGGAGGGATTCCTGTAAACTAACGCCTTAATGCAATCAGCTGGACGTCCTTAGATAAACTTTAAACAATCTGGATGACATCATCAGCTGACTACAGCTGTATTTCAGATTGAACTGAGCTGTTTATTTACTCTAAACATGACGACGTGTTTAGGGCAGAATCGGTTTCTATATAACCAGGACTGAAACTGTCTTTTTATAAAATGGTTTGAGATGACATTTGTTTTGAATTTCTGCCGTTTAAATAAACTGACCAAAAATTGGATTTGGATACCGACAAACGAGTCGGCTGTCAGAATAAAAATAACATTTAAACTTTAAGGTAGTGAACATATTTTTCATTAAATCCTCATTGCTGTAGTTAAAAATGTTTTTATAGGTTTGATGTAATGTTTCAATTATAAGTGGAAAATCATAATTTTTGCCAGAATAAAAGCTTGAAAACAATTTGTTTCACTTATGAGCAACTGAAATAAATAAACTTTTAAATTCTAATTCATTGAGCATGAATGTAGAGGTACGCTAAATATACACATTTCACATAGTGTATCATTCTTTTGGCTTTAAAAACAGGAATAAACAAACACAAAACATTTCAGTTTCTTTGTCACCAAAAACAAAAAGACAATCACAAACTACGAAATGTTTGTGCATTCACTGTCAAATTAAAATTCACTTTAAATTAGGTCTTGGCACCCTGGCAATTTCTGCAATTGCACCCATACTCACGCCACGCTGATGAAGGCTGCGTTGCCGCCGTAGAGGAAGGAGCGGTTCAGCACCTGCAGGATGAAGGTGAGGTACTGAAGCGGGAGGTATGGGGTGGAGGCGCACAGGGAGAACAAGACGCACTGCAGCGCCGTCAGGAATAAAGAAAGCACAGTCGCCCGCAGGTCGGCTTCCTGCTCCGTCTCTCCTGTAAACAGACAAATATTGATCCTCCTGTGAAGTTTAGTGACTCCATTCAGTCATTTCTGGCCTCCTGTTGTTCCAGCATAAATAGGCAGAGAGTGCAGTGAAGAGGGAAGTTTAAATACAATATTAAGAATCTCTTAGATTATATGAAAAAACAGCAATTTTTCCCTCCAATAACTAAGAGGCAGGCAGAAATTTTATGACCAAAATAATTACAAGACTTTATTTTTAAACCACAAACAAGTAACTGATGTTTTTATTTGTCTGCGTGCATTTTGCTTCAGCTATTGCTCTTGTCAGGTGCGATCCTAAAATTTGTGTAAATTAAATAGTTTTAAAATCAACTTCATTCATCATGAATAAACACCTATGTAATTTTAGAAATTATTCAGAAAACCTCAACTTGTTGATTTGACAAGTAAAGAATCCCTTTTACATTTTGGAAAATGTTGTTGCTGACATTTTTCATTTTAATCAGATAAATTTTTTTAAAGTGCGTCTCACCTGCAGCTCGCGGTTTTCCTTTATGCCGGTCCATGATGAGGCCGTTCCAGGGAGCGCACAGAACTCCACACAGCTGGGTGAAGGCAAAGGCGTTGGTGTACCGGCTCACTGCACAGATGCACAGGCAGAAACAACATGGTTACATGTACATGTTTAACACACCAGCCGTCTGACGTAACAAATACCCAGAATGCATTGGAAAAAGGGGCATCAATTTTGGCTGTAAATGTTGGTTTTTATTGACTTTTCTTCTTTTATTTCAGTGTTATCAGCTCTCAGTATTTTTATTGTGGCTTGGTTTTCTGTGATGCTGGAAATACAAAGATCCAAGTTTTGCATTCTTATATCGACAACTACTGAACTATTGTGGAGTGAAAAATCTCTAAAAGATTATTTTTTTCAAAATTAGGCTGCTGAGAATCAAAGGTTTCAAAAAACAAATGCTTTTAGTAACATCTGCAGTTGGAGAGACACTTGACAATGTCAGAGTGGGCTCCGACAAGAGTTTTTATACAATTTCTCCACGTCACTCAATTCCGAAGAACATCTGACAAACAAGTTATTTCAGAAACACATTGAAAATAAAAAGGAAGTATAATATGCAAAACAAAAATTTCAAAAATATGCCAAAACATTGAAGGTGCGATTCGCTCGAGTCAGAAATGTATCTTTAAGAATCTATGTGGTTGTAAAATTCAGCTTCTATTTAAAGTGGAACTCACAAAAACACACAAGGGGGTTACTGCACAGGTTTCAGGTAAAATATGTTACGCCAGTTAATTGACAACAAAATATTCAACCACTCAATGAAATTTAGTTTGACTTTTAGCAAGTGTTTTATTATAGAAAAAAACCATAAACTAAGAAAATAATAATAGTTATCTTGATAAATAAATCAGTAACCAAAATTCCTCAAAACAAATATAGAATAGATTTAATTCACACTTCATGTCAATAAAGAAATTCAAACGATTAAATGTCCAATAATTCTCAACCCTTTTTAACGAATAATGCGTCAAAAAAGTTCCATATCTTGGGAGACGTTCTCCCTTTTAATCCAAAGTCCAATCCAAACGAAAAACTCCGAAGCGTCAAAAACCCTCCCCCAAAAAATGAGAAAAAAAAGAGTGGCACCACCAAAAATCCCAAAAAGGAAACGTAAAGTCCAGATCTCACCGGGTATGACGTTGTTTTCCCCCCCTGCGGCGACCGCTCGCTCCGTTGGCGTCCTGAAGCCAAATGGCGTCCTCTGCACCCTGCGGCGTTTTCCTGGGTGCGAGCTCCAAATCAGCTCCCAATGTGCATGATCCGCAGCGCTGGGGCAAACCTTGACATCCCGTTTTATTTCCTTTCCACGATTTATATTTGTTCTAAACGTTTTGTCAATCCAATTTCCCCGCTGCACGGACCTGACGGTGAGCGTCTTCCTCTTTGATTGAGCCGCCTCGCGCCGACGCACACGCCCCTTTTTATCCCCTAATATTAGCCACACCTAAAAATCAGCATGGCCAACCCAAAAACCAGTTTTACAAGTGGAAATGCAGAATCATTTTATAATGAAATAACTACAACTGTTATACAAACCAGATGATGCATTTTCTCATCAGTGTATTTTGTACAGGAAAAAAACAAACATAGTGGTTATGTTACATGGTAAGCTTACTATAATTTTATGCAAAAGTTAATCTTGTTTCTTTAAGAATCTCAAGGTAGCTTCCTATGATAAAACTAAGTAAAAAATGAACATATAAGAAAAAAATATTCACACCCACATAAAAGTTTTGGCACCCTGATTAAGTTTGATATTTCTAAGGCCAGAAACATCAGAGAGAAAATGGTCAGACCTGATTTTAACTTGACACTATCTAAGACTTTTCCACACTTATCTTATTCTGTAATTTATTCTCCAGGAGATCATTCTGGTATTTGGTAGAGACTCTTTGGCATCCTAAAGTATTTCTGATCACATTTATCTTGATAATAACATATCTGTTCACTAAGGTTTTCTCAAATATCAGCAAATACCTTTATGCACTGTTTAGAGTAGTAAAAATCAGATTACAGTTATTTTTCATGATTTTGTACGTCCGTCAGTTTTTGTTGGATTCAAATCAATTATCTCCTTCAAGGAACCTGCTGCTGAAACCAGTTTTTCAATTTTATGCGTTAAAGTCCAGAAAATGTATATTGTCCGCAGAAATGGATCTTTAAAATAAATAATTGATGGACAGTTTTCTTAGGAAGACCCATTATAAACAAAAGAAGACAATATAAATCTATATTTGTATCTGAAAACGGACTTACAGAGTGAACTTGAAAAACATAACTTCTGTATGTATCACGGTCCAAACGTTTGGATGTGACACTGAGAGAGCGACGCGTTTACCCAGTAAGGCCTCTCCTCCGGTCAGCCTCTGCAGCATGGGGTTCAGGGTGCCGATGAACAGGTAGTGCCTGAGCTGCATCACCGACAGCCAGAGCAGGTGGCCCACAAAGAACCTGGACAGCAAACACTCTCGGAATGTCTTCTCTGAGGGGGCAAAAAGAGGCACAAAGTTATTAAACGCAGTAAAGTAACGAAAATAAATAAATCTACACCTGATAAAAGAGATATGTAAATACTAGTCTTCATTTTTTTTTGTTAAATGCTGGACCTTGTTTGACAGGAGCGTCCTTTGAGAGAGGCGTTTCTTCAGTTGCTGGATGCACCTCACCATTTGCTGCCACCTCTGCGCTCGCAGCCACCGATTTACAACAAGAGACCCTGCGGAGGATGTGGGAGCAATTAGAGAAAAAGACTCGAGTTTTCATGAATTCCTGGAAATAGTTGATTCACAGAAACAGATATTTTCTGACATGACATGATCAACATTCTATCTCAAACATATTTTCTTGTTCTAAAAAACAAGAAAAATGCTTTCTTCTTGTTTACTGTCTACGTGTGCATAAATAACAGAAACCAGCAACAAAAGACTTCTATCGTTCCACCACAAACAACCTCAAGGTGGATGAATAAGTGAGACAAAACCTGATGAAGTTCAAGGGGTATCAAAATATTTACAAAATACTATATTTGTGTGTTGCTGACTCCCATTTTCATGTTTCTTTCTTAGTATTTTTAAAGACGATTACAGTATCTATGCAGCCTCTTCATACCCATAAGAGTAGCGATCCGGCAGCGGGTAAGGAATAAGGTTTCTGGGGAGCAGGAAGAATGTCCTGAGGACGTGGATGACGCTGCAGGCCGACAGAAAGAGGAAGGCAGCACGGAGAGAGACGCCAGACTCATGCAACAGCTGCAGAGAAACAGAGACATGACAGGGGTTATTAGTGGCACATACATTTATATGTGTAAATTAAAAAAAATGTTAAAAAAATCTAATAAATCTCACCTTGATGATGAGGAAGAGCGCTGAGGAGGAATCAAACGCCCCGTTGTAGAGGGTGATGATGGTGGAACGACGGGAGCCAAACAGGTTTCCAACCTTCAAGAGACACAAAGCAGATTATTGTATTGGACCTCTGTGTAACAAGCAGAATTTCACCAGGTTTTTCTTTCCTAAGGAGATTTGTGCTCCTGCTGCACAACATCATGACTTGGATGAAAGATGTGAAGCAGCCTGAAAAAACAGGAACTTCCTCTTTATTTTTCTACTACGGAAGCGCTGCTGTGCAGGCGTTAACAATCTTTGTCACAGAAAGTCTTTTGCAACAGTGTTTCCTCACAAAGTGAGTCATAGATGAATAAAAAATGTCTAAAAATGACTAATGTCACTGTTTTTGTCCAGATGTCTACAACCTGAAGCCATTAGCAGCTCTTCAGTCCCTTTAACAACAAAAAACACCTAACGATGTATAGGTCCTAATTTCAATCACAAGTGCTGTTTTAAGTGACGCAATATATGCAAAGTATTGCACAACCCATCAAGACTAATTTTACATAGAAAGTAACAGGATGAGCTAAATGTGGGCAAAAATAACTGTTTTGAAATGCAGATTTCCTCCTCAAAGTCCATCAGAAATAAATCATTTTAGATAAAAATCTGCAGATCAGGGTTTTGATCCGGAAAGGAATCACATGATTTATCATTAGTTTCCAACCTCCATGTTATTTATATTAACCTTATCTCCCTAAAGATGAACAATAGTTTTATGTCCAAACCCTATGACAACAACGCAAGCTTAGTACTTTTACAGAGCAGCAAATCAACACGACCAAATCATTCTCTCCTGGTTTGTCATGAACATTACCTGCATATTTGTCATGAGAAACAAGATTCCTCCAACAGCCAGAAAAGAAAGAGCCGGGAAGAGCAGGTAGGCCAGAGCTGATGGAAGATAAACAAACCAATATCACAAACTTTTCTAATTTGCAGGTGTTAATTTGATAGAAACTGATAACTCTTTTTTTTACCTGATGAGGAGAAACCCAACATCAAGGTGCCCATTGTGTAGAGGAATCTGAAAGTGAGACAGAAAAATGTTGGTTTTGGATTCCAAGACGCAGCTCACACCATGATGAGAAACAACTTGGATTAAAAAAAATTACGTTTTAAACTGGGAAAACAGGAAAGCTGTGGAATTCAAAGCAAAATGATGATTCTCATGCAGATTAGTTTGCTTCCAGCAGACTTTAATTTCCTACTCTTGGATTGCACTAAGCACACTTCATCCTCATCACCATTTGACCCTTCGATATTTACATTCCTTGGGTCTTTATTTTTTCTCCTCCCTTTTTCATTGGAAACATGTGTTGACTTAGTATCAGGCCACACCAATGCATGTGGACGTAATAAATCAGCAGCTTTGTGCTGATTTATTAGAGATGATAAATTAGAGGCTTTCGAAAGGTATGCTGGAGATATAAAACTTAAAATTATCACACCATCTTGACTTTCTCCCAACCCAAACAAAGTAGGAATTCTAGCTAAAATTTATATATTTTTTAGATTTCCTTTGTCCAGGGTTTCTCTTTCCACGATCTGGACACTTTTGGCTGACGTTTGGAAATAAGAAATTGTATTTATTATGAGTTTATTTGAACAAGTCAGTAATGATGAAGAGTGAAACCTGAATCCTGACACCTGTCAATGAAATGAGGTGAGCTGCAGGTGGAACTTTGTTACAATAATCCCACAAACATTTGTTTATTTTCTTTACTGATCAATGTTTGTCACCTCATTGGACTGAACCACATCAACAATAGGTTGAAGTTAGTAGTTTTGAACTCCTGCTTCTACACAGTGCTTTAAACACAAGAAAAAGAAAAAAGAGCCAAAAGCTATAATACATTTATAACTTTGTGTTCTCCACTATATTTAATATTCAATGTTGGCCAATTTGTGGCACTTTTAGACATATATACCCTTAGATTTTTTTAGGAAATCACAAGGTATTCTCTGGCATTGTTTACACCCACTAATGTCTTGGTCACAAATCTACAAAAAATGATTTAATTATTTTGTAAGTTAGAGTTTGTGTGTGTTCAAAACCAACAGATTCTCTGTAATTTACCGTCTAAAACTGAGTTTTGAAGCGCTGTTCATCTTTGGCTCCTTAATATTTAATACTTTTACTCACATTCCATAGAGTCGAGCCACTGTTGTACCAAATCGATCAAACAGAAAACCATTGGGCAGCGTCAGAAAGTTGTTCATAAAAGAGGCGATGGTGAAAACGAGCGAGAACTGTTCATCCTGTGGGCTGCAGTCTGCAGCCAAAACAGAGAAAGACATATTTCAACAATTAGTGCTCAAAAATCAAACTTTTAATCCAGAGCAGATAAAACTCACCCAGAGTTTGCGTGCCGTTGAGTCCTGTGGTGTTGACACACAGAGAGCTGAAGTAACGTTCCTCTTTGAGGACGAAAACAAGGGAAGCCCATCCAAACACGGCTCCGGCGAAGCACAGACACTCCACCAGGCCTGTGGCAAAGGTGAGCCAGCGTCGCACCGACAACTTGTTCTGCGGCTCCGGCATGGTCACTCACATAAAAACACTCGGCAGCAGAAAAACTCACAAGGACATGTTCACCGGCTTTTGTGTCAACATGCACTTCCTCCCACAAGGTTTCAGCCTCGGCACTCTGAACCTACCAAAAAAGAAATGACAAGAGAAGGCAATGTCTTCAACCAGTTAGTTTCATCAGAGAGAATAAAGGTTACACATCACTTCCCGTTTTGTCAGAAGCAAAAACTATTCTGTGCTGATGTTTGAATGGAAGATTATGATTATTATCACAGCTGGAAAAGAAAATATCTGTTAAAAATATTTTAATAGGCAACCCCCAGTCATTTTCTTGTGCTAAAGTGGACATCGAGGGGAAAAAAACAGAAGCAATCATTTAACAAAAGCACAAAGAAGTGATGAAATACACACTACTTTCCCCTATAAGTAAAGCAATATCCTTTAAAAGAAAAAGAAAGCACACCTTTTTCTGTTGTTCGCAGCAACTGAAACCAGTCTCCTTGAAGGATCTCGACTACTACGGCTGCCTTTATGCAGGTCAGTTCCTCTTTTTACCCTGTAGTACCTCCCATATTTATTTTTTTCCCCCTTTTCCAGTGACTCACGGTCTGCAGCAGAGAAAACCCTCCTCGTCCTCAGGCTGCTAACTAGTGTGATAATAATACACTCCTGTGTTCCTGGCTGGCCACACAGCAGAGCCACAGAAGCTAGGAGAGAAGCTGCAGACGGGATGCTGCCATGGAAACTGGTTGTGCACCGTTAGCCAAGAGGCTATGTCACTAACTTCACTTCTGGAAAATAATGGCTGCTGGAGACTGACCCACAGTAAACATTAATGTGTGAATACCAGTGCTTTTCTTTTACTCTCCTTCAAAATACACTGTAGCTTTACATGCACGTGTTCGTTATCAGGCGGGAACATGGGCGCCGGAGTTGCTTCAAGTATTTAAATTTTTATTTGCATTTGCAAATACTAACTCTAAGCCCAAACTATGACCAGTGTGTCAGAGGAATGTTTGGTCCTCTGAAAAAGGAGAAGCCAACGCTAAATAAAACTATCATAAAAACCAGCTGTGAGTTCAGACCAGGCCACAATGCTGAATAATGCAAGGCTATGTTCTCAAACATACAAATCTGCCTCAACAACATCTGGTTCAAGAGATGAAACCTCTGCAAGGTGGAGACATTTGGTTATCAGCAATGAGAAGGTTTTAATCTGCAATCAACAAATAAAACAAGGCAAGGAATGAAGAAAAGTTAAAAAAAGAATAGAAAATTTGAAACAATGTGACTTCCAGAATATTGTCCATTCTGATCATTTTGCTCAGAAATAAATAAATCAATTCTGAAGTGCAATAAAAGGAAATCAGAATTACTGACACTACAATGCTTCACAGCATACATTAAAATTGACCCAACATACATTAGACAAAGTAAGAGGAAAAGGCAGCTAATAAAAGTCAGCAGTAAAGTCAGCTGTTATGTGAAGCTAAATGAAACACCAGGTTAATGACGGCACCGCATATTAAAACGCCTCAATCAATGAAACCTTTGCCAGTTTATATAAATCAGTTTAGTTCAAATTAAACCTGAAAATCTTAGTTTAAAATGTTCCCTGCACTTTAAAACTCTCTCGCTTTTCATAATGTAACAAACACAGATTTCTGCGTGATAAACCAACACAAAAGGCAAGATTATTGTGAAACGGAAAGACAAAAATCTTTCAATATTCATTAACAATATAGCTAATAAGTACAAATCTGAAAAGTGCAGTGCAGTTAGTATATGAATTCCTCTCCTTTTAGAGTGACACCCCAAAATAAAATCCAGTGCAATTGCTTCCACCTATAAAATGGGATTCGCCTCAGTATAAATCCTGTTGTTCTGTGAAGAAGACAAGAACCTCTTGGAGAAAAGTTCAGAATGCGACATCCTCTACAGTAAAACCTGACAGCGGCACAATCATGTTTGTAGGAAAATATGTGAAGTTAAATTCAGGGCAATCCAGGAAAACAAATTGGTAGACTCTGCAGAGGACTTAAGACTGAGGCGTAGGTTCACCTTCCAACAGGAAAACAACCCGGAGCAGCCAGAGACACAGCGGAAACTAAAATCAAACAATATTCATGTTTTCGAAAAAAATTCAGACTTGATTCCCATCGAGACGACTTGAATTTTGGTTTTCACATTCACTCTACATTCAATCTGACCAAATGCAAATTGGTCAGATTGAAAAACATTAAATGTTTTTCATGTTTATTTGCTTTTACAAATCAATCACGAGAACGAAATGTGGGTTTTTTTTGGTTTCCATTCCACTCATTGTGAGACTACCGACCCCAGTTGGCTGGACCTAGGTCAGTCTCTTTAAAGGGGCTGAATATTTATGCAATCACTTATTTATTTTGCAAAAATAATACAAATGATAATACATCCAAGGTCATGAGAAGTTTTGACGGGCGCTATATTTTGCAAAGATGTTGTCTGCTCGATGTGAAAACTGGTAGGACTAAGAAGGGGTGAATGCGTTTCACATTTTTATTTGCAAGAAGAATTTAAAAACTATACAATTTACACATATGCACCACTTAGTGTTAGTCTGTACTATAATTATTTTCTTGTATTTTGAAAAATGTGTAAAAGCTTAATAGGTGCGAATACTTTAAAATATCTTTTGCGTGATCATAAATGTCCAGATGCAAATTTGATGTTTCCCTTCACCGGATGTCAGAAAACGAATAAATCTGTTGTCTATTCAGCAGAAACACAATGATCTTTCTGGGTATTGTGAAAGTCTCCCAAAAGCAGAAGACATTAGATCATACCAGGGCTTCCAGCATGTGATACAATATTACAAAACTTTCACTCTGGGGCATGACTGATAAAAAATATAAACATTTTAAATGTTGCTCATGAAACCTTGGAGGGATATTTTTAAAAAATGCATTTTCTCACCAGTTTGAAAGTTTGAAGGTGGACTCATTAAAAAGTTACTAGACAAAAGCGAGGACGTAATCAGAAAAATGCGGGTTTGTGAAACCTGTGTCACAGAAACCCATTCAGGTGCAGGGAGAACATGAAACATGAAACAGGCCGGGACTCGAACACAGGACTGCAAAGCCAAATTTAGTACATCATTTTAATTCTACAGCGTTTCTGAGTTGAATTGTGGCTAGAGAAGGAATGCAGAATTAGAATACCAACATTAATTCACCTTTAAGGAGTTAAATCTGATCTGCTTCAGCAAGCAAAACATGATTTACATTGTAATCCAGGTTTCAATAATTTGCTGTTGTGTTTGTGGATCAGCAGGATTTTGGAAGATGAAGACCATTTAGAAGTCAATCATGATTGTAAATCATACTATCAAACCATAATGTTTGCATAAGTGACCGCAATGATCCCCTCGTCACAAGACGCAAGCTTCTGGCACGCAAACCACTTCCTAAACCATGTGGATGTCGATAACGGAAGAAGACCTGGCCATCGTAAGTCATAAAACACATGACAGTACTCTGAATGACAGTTCAGTCACTATAGTTCAAACAAAGATGCTACTATTGGTTTTATTATAAATAAACCCTCAATCTTTCTAACTGCAACCCCTAAAGACTTATCGGTTTCACTAAGAAAAAAATATTGTGTTCAAGTAATTTAAATACAACCTAAAACAAAATTAAAATTTAAAACATTTTGTACTATCCTTTAATAATAATATTTTTTGTAAATCTCAACATTATTCCCCCTTTATGATAGCTAAAATTACATGCGAGATGCACATGATGATCCTCTTTGTTCCTCAACAGATTGAGGTTTAAATTTAAGACATTTAGTTTGTTGTGTTGCTGACTGCTGAAGTGTGTGTGAACATCAGGTTAATATGTGAAGAGCTAACTTGGCACTTCAGAAAGAAAACAGTAGCAGCTAACAGGTTTGGTAAGTGAGTCAGAAAGGTCTCAAAATAGATAAAAATCAGCAAATCCACAGCTTGAAAAACTGCGTACAAATGGAGGAGGTTCAAAACAACAGGCAATGTGCTTAGGCATGTCCGTCTGAGCAATCTGACCCTGAGAGCAGACAACAAGATGACACAAGAACTTTCCAAAATCCCTAAAACATTAGGCTTCTAATCGCTGCACAAAATTAGCTTCCATCTGTACTACAAGGGATAAACATTTACTCTTTAAGAACGATGTTCGCCAGAAAGTGCAAAGGAAAAGACCAGAACTTCAGGCATAATGTTCTTTGTACTGAATCATTTGGACTCCAGAAGAGAAAAACTGTTTGACATAAAGCAAATGCAGCGTTCCAGGAGAAGAATGTCGTACTAACATTAAAGCAAGAATGGACTACAGTATCAGTAATGTTAGCAGAAATTAGAAATGAGCCTTCAGATGCTTCTTCAGCTACTGAACTTAGAAACATTTATTTACATTAAACCACTGTCTGCTTTTCTGATGAACAAACTGAGAAAATTTCCAATGTGCAGAAAGGATTTTAAAAAAGAAACGCACAGTGGTAAACATTGGAAAAATCCTGTTTGGAAAACTTTGCAAGCTGATCACATACAGTATATTTAAGTTATTCTGACTTCTTTGTGCATTTTGTCCAAGTCCAGGAGAAAACAAGCTGAAATTGGATCTGGTGACGGTAACATGATAGATCTGAAAGGTCAGCTAAAGCCAACAGAGGCAACAGTGATAATAAGGACCGTAAATTTAACACTCGCCGCATACTGTGTTGTTTAATATTAGTTTGATTTAAAGGAAAGTGTGAAAGCATGCCGAATATTTTAGTAGATCCTCAGGTGATCATATCTTTTTATTGTAATCTACAAAGACAGTCAGACAAGTTACAAAGATTCCAGTTTTTTAAGTACATTTAAAAAAAGTAACTATGTCCATTCCCACTTCAAACAAAATTAAAACAGGTCTTCTTGGCGTTCTGATAAATAAGAATAATGCCACTTGGCAGTAAATTTTATACTCCTGACTCATCTGATTGTTTCCCATTAAATTGTCTCACATTTATAATGGAAATGCATTTGTGGATTGAGCAGCAGAATTGAGTATATGGTGTCCATTAAAAATTACCCAAGTTCTCTCTGCAATGCCAAACACTTAATTTGCGACTGGTTCTGGCTTGGTGTCACCTCAATCATTTTATTTAATAATTGAGGCTGTGTATGCCAACTGGACCTCCACTTTTGGTTCTAAAACTTCACTTTTAGCTTTGATAAGTCAAAACAAGCATTGCTAAATGGTGAGGATTTCTTTCTTTTTAATTTTAATTCACAGCAAAAGGATAGAGTTCCACTAAATTCAAAACAATCTCATGTTCTGAGAAGTCATGGAAAACATGTGCTCTGTTTGCATAACTAACAAAGCCCCTCTCCCCCATTGTGTCATCAGAAAAATGCAACCATCAGCAGCTTGTACTCCTTCAAAACATCTAGATATTTTTATACATTTGCCTGTGCAGAAAGAAAAGCCAAAATAGAATAATACCATGGGACTGTCACTCTCCATCATACCCTCTACTTCTGTTTTTTTTCTGACATTCATGTGAAAGTGACAAATTACAATAATGTGCTGTATACCACTCATTTTTAAAAAAAAAATATAGAAATGAGCTCGTTATAAAGCACAACTGAAAGTTTAAGGTTTTCTGTTTTCAGTCTGTGTGAAACTAACTTCTGTTTACAGACCAAACTGAAGTGAGGTAAAAAAAGAAAAAGAAAAAAAAGAATGAGCTTAGCTGATTGATTTAGTGGGAAATGATTGACCTGACATCAAACAGGGTTAGACAGGAGCCTGTGTGTGTAAACGTAGCAGTACACCACCCTGAACAGTGTTTGTTTCCTTAGGACCATGGAAGCTAGTCAGGCTTACAGGATGAAGAAGAAAGTTTGTCTCTGCAAACCTGAGATTGTGACACATGTTCACCTTCCAGGAGGAGAACAACTCTAGACCTATAGCCAGAGCTACAATGGTTTAGCTATATCAAAGCACGTGGTAAGGTTTCGAGAGCACACATTTTCAGTCTGAAAACAGAATTTCATGTCAACTTCTACTCTTTCAGATATTCACTGTTCTTTCTCAAACCTTTATCCTCGCGCGCAAAACGTGCTTCTGCTTGGACCAAATCTCCACTTCCAAACCTCGCTGCTCGCTTGTGAATTATTTTGTGCTAGCCTTGGAACAAAAAACAAACAAACAAACAAACAAAAAAAAAAGTCCCGTTGCCTAGCAACCTCTCAGCAAATAGAATGAAAGTGTTATGCCGGGTGCGTTTCGGGTGTAGCTACTATCGATTGTAGCAAACTAGCAACCTGCACCGCCCATATGGCTTCTACTTTTTTTTGATACAGATGGAACCCCATAGGGAGAAACCGTAGACATTAATATTGATGTCTATTGGGAGAAAGAACCATGGAAACAACGACCGCAGCTTTCTGCCTCTTACTACGCTAAATATCCGCCAGCAGTGCGCTGCTACTGATCACTGACAGGAGTTTATTCATACAACCGAAGAAAATGGATTCACAGAACCGACCGTGTTAGAACTTAGTCGCTACATGATATCTAACTCATTTATTTATTATCTTATCCATCCATCCTGGGCAGCGCAGGTTGCTAACCCATAGTAGCCACACAGGCACACCGACTAGAAAGAAACAAACGCACCCAGTATAACGTTTTCATTCTATTGGCTGAGAGGTTGCCAGGCAACGGTACGTTTCTGTTCCAAGCATCTGAAAATGTAAGCACAATTATTAAACGTTTTCGGAACAAAATACATGAAATTCTGCTTTCAGACTGAAAATGTGTGCCCCTCGAATTATGCCAGAACAATTTAAAAAGTGGCCAAGTCAAAGTGCCAATCAAATTAGGGTTCTTATCCTTAAACCCCTCCATTGCAATGCAGCTGAATTTAAGAGATTTCTTTTCAATTGGAACGGGGACAATTTTCTGGTTTTGTACGCAAAGGCAACATACACATCTCAAAAGAAATGGAGACGTGTTCTATAAAGTACCTTTGCAGCTATTTCTCCCCAAATAGATCAAAACCATTTGCTGTTTAATTAATTGTGCACCCGTTGGTTTTAAACTATCACAAAAGATCCCAATGCAATACTCTGAAGTTTGTGGTTGAGGGGTGACAAAATATTAAAGAAAATGTCAAGGGCCATCAATGCTTCACCGACATGCTGTTAGATTACCACACCATTGTTTCTGCGTCAAGATCTAGAGTGACGCTCAAAGGTCAGAGCTCTCTTTCTTGCAACTTGAAGAAACTTGATTGTTACAAATTGATCAGCTTTTTGCATGAGCAGATAAAACTGACATGTCTGCATGGAAATATTTTTGACACTTTGTCCTACCTTAATCTTTAGCTCAATTCACCATCCAGCTTTTCATCTCATGGGAAAACGTGGTGCTAAGCAGCAGCAACAGTGAGAAAGTTTGGAGGTCATGCACCGCCTATTATCTTCAGATGAACTTTGAAATATTTTCACACAGACTGAAGGCTGCGGATTTTAACCCTCCATCACTGATAAGCGATGCCTCAGGGCTACACACCGTAAAAAAAATAGATCGCAAATAAAGTGTTTTAAAATGACAGGACAGGGTTGAAAGCATTTAGTTTTAAAATGAGTAGGGTTTGACGAAGGCAATTTGAATCAAATGTTCAGTAGTACTACTTGCTGGCAGACAGCGCTGTTCGGATGCTGGCATCAGCAGGTGATGAGGCGCGATCGTGCATCAAGATCCCTTAGCGTTGAATATTTCCATTCCTCCTTATGGAGTCATTGCACGGCAGAATCACTTACGTGGCGAGTTGAGATCCCCTACATCGACCCCATTGTCCATGACCGTTTTGTCGCTGGAGCCAGACAGGAAAGACCCCTCGCGTTAGGTGGGCGAGGCGCACAAGGGTTTCCAAGCATCCCCAGGGTCCAAAATACCTAGAGAGGACCAGGAGGCAAACCGGTCCCGGTTTTGTTGTTGTTGTTGTTTTAGTTTTTAATTCAGGTCTATCGAGAGCATAAATTATGTAGTCGCCAACCAGAGATAAAGGTTTTGTACGGAGCCCATAAACGAACATGGTGGAGAAAGGAAAAAAAAACCTTTTCCGCCACCGTGTGGCCTTTTAGGCATTGCATCATTTAATACAATCAGTACTCTGACAAGGCTATTACACATATAATACAGTAATACATACATTACAGTATGATAGCCCGAGTCACCCTTTGTACATGTGGATTGAGTTGTTTTGTCTCAGTCAGTTCCCCTCATTTTGGAAAACCCTTGCCAAAAATTACAGTTCAAGTGACCTTTATTAAATTCAATACACACATTTGAACCATCTCATGCATTTTATTGCAATTTGATCTGTCAGACAACATGTTAAGGAGAGAAAAAGTGATTAGACAACATTATGATTGTTTTCCCCACCGCAAATCTTTATACATACCATCAAGTATGTATCACGTATCAAGTAGTGGTAGTTCCCAAGCTCAGCTTCATTCACAATATTAGATGTTTCTCCAGACTGAAGGGTCTGTACAGAAGGTGCTGGGGAGGAGTGGTGGCCCAGCAAATGCTCAAGCCTGTTTGTGTGTATCATAATTACCATCTAATCTGCAAAATCTATAACGCAACATATATATTTTAATACAAAAGAGATGAAACTTGCAAACCTGAACAATCGTAAATAATATTCACAATATTAAATTGTAGGAACTGTGACATGTAACATTGCATAAAAGTGCATAAAAGTGGAAATTAGCTCTTGCTCTTTCTCCAGAGATGGAGTGGGTTATTGCACCTCAAGCCTTTGAGGAACAAACACCCAGCCTCAAGGCTTGAGCATTGTTGGGTCACCACTCCCTCCAGGACCCTCTACTGACCCTTCAGTCTGGAGAAACGTCTAATGTTGTGAAGGAGACCGTGCTTGGGAACTACCAGCAGCAAACTGAGGCGTTTGGTTACCCATCTGACCGTGTAGGGCCTGGTATTCCATTATACTCTGCCAGCTTCTGGTGAGGGTGGCTTGTTGGGCTTCCCTTTTCCTTGCCCCTTTCTGTACCCTTACCCTGGTTTTGACTACAGGCTCCTGTATGGACTGTACCCACCTGGCACCTGCAAAGACTACCAGACCATCCACTATCTGAAAGAACATGGCTCTGATGCTCCACAGAACCCTGCCTCTCAGCAGCAGCAGACGCTCCAAGATGCCCCTTTAAGGTCTTGGTACTAAATATGACAAAGGTGGGTTGACAGTTGTAACATACTAATGCATCTTGCCATTGGCTTAACTGGGTTTTCTCTTGTAGATGGCGCCTTAAGGATGTACTACATCTTTTAATAAACTTTTCCTCCAACATCTTGTCAGAATATTGCACAATATTAAGTGTGTGTCTATTTAAAACCTGAGAGGCAAACTACAAAGTGTGAAGTTGACAGGCCATGGTACTGTCTGCTACTGTGGGACTTGAGTGGGTGAGATGCTTGTTGGAACCAAGTTCTCTAAGAACTGCAGCAGCTCCTGCAAACGTCTCCTAATCTTGTCTGAAAGGTTTGTCATGGGTTTGCTCCAGGAATGTTTAAGTAGAGTGCTGCACACATAACGGAGCAAAATATACTTGCTAAATTACAGCTATAGCTTGGTTCTTTAGAGGGTCCAGCTTAAACATATTGCAAGTGTTTTGCTGACCAGGTGATTCCATCTAGGTTTTTCAGTGTTGCCATGAAAAACTTGAAAGTTAACTCAAAGTTAAGATTAAACACTCGTTCATCACAGAACTGCTTATGCACCAATGAAACCTATCTAGAGGGAACCTGTACATTAAATGAGTTTGCTGCTTTTGGATCTGTGTACATTTGTGGTTTCCATAGCAGAGGCAGCTGTCAGGCCAGTAGAACTGGGCCTATGGCTCTATTTTAGGAACCCGTGTTCAAAAGGTCAGATAAAGAATAGGAATCCTCACAAAGCAGGGGGAGGGGGATATTGGCTAAAAGGGGGTGAAGGCAGATGACCACAAACACATCTCTGCTACAGAGCCGTGTTGCCTGAGAGGGTGAAGCAGAAACTGAGACTTAGAATAAGTAACCTGATTTAAACGTATTGTATTTAGAGGAACGTAAAGGGCAACACACCTGATAAAAGTAGACAAACTGCTTTTATTTTGGTATCATGGATGAAGAACCACTAAACCAAGAGAAAGAAATGACCTGCCAGTCAGACACCACCAACACTAACCAGGTCAGTTTTGTTCTTTGCTTCAGACGTTATTGTGATTTGTGTGAAAGATGACGGAAAAGAATTCGGTGATTGGCATTTTAGAGTCCATACAGGGATCGCTCAACAGGAGCATTTGTGGCCACAGCAGGTGTCGTGAATCCGTGATTCTGGCTGCATATGTCACGTTGCACCTGTTCTAACTCTTTACTGAATGACTCATTTGTTATACAGGGTGATGCACACCGAGTGTACTCGCTCACTGGGGCTTCCTATTCTCGATGACTCTGTGCTGGGAAACCTGCCCCGATGTGAATGTTTTTGTGGGAGGTCATTAACAAGCGAGGGGAAAAAACGGGGCAAAGATTCAGATCAGGCAACACTGAAAGTTCAATAATTAGGACCTTATATTTAAATACTTACTCTTATTTAGAAGTTTCAGATATTAGGTGGTGTACATTATGAGGTGGTTTAAAACTATTTTTGGTTAACATTGACCAAAGTGCTACATAGACAATGAAAGTTATTAAACATTTAACAAAAATGGATGTTTGAATCTAGTAAAAATAAAATATGCTGTCTGAATCTTGAATAAAGCATTGAACGCCTTTGTGCACAGTTCTTTGCAAATGCCTTGTCTCGTCCTTTTATGTGCGCTCTGCAAAACGCTGGAACACCGTCGTCTCTACGTAATTTGAACATCACCATGGACTGAGAGCATAAAAGCTAAGAAAGATGCTGTTTCTCCAAAATGAACACTGTTGTGAACAACTAAATTATGCAGCTACCCACATGGAAAAGTCAGATCTTTACAGGAAATGTTTATGGTCAGAAGAGACAAAGACTGGGAAATGCAGCTACAGAAATCAAATGTTTGGTGGGTGGCTTTTACACCTAAATACTGGATCAGCTGTCATGCATCATGACAAGGCTCTGCTCCAGTGCCGGTGGTACATTTTCATTGCACAAAGTAGAGTGCTATTCAGGAAGAAGTACTCCTAAATTCCTTAAATTGATCTTACATATACAGCTACATGACTGAAACACAGGTGTTGACACAGTATAATGATCCTAATCGTCTAACTACTTTTGAATGTAAATTATCTGACCAAAAACCACATTGGAAATTTGTATGGCAGGCAGCCAATCCTGCCAGATGGTAGAATTCATTCTGACTGAACACAATTCAGTCAGAATTGTGTAAGAAGCTTGTTGATAGAAAAATGGTGTGATTATGATTAATTTCTCCAAGTTGTTCAGCACTGTATGTATAAAATAAAATCTATGTGGATAATTTTGGCCTCCTCTGGTTTCACCATAAATTTTAAGTTTTGTGTCCATTTCTTTTTTATTCATTAAAGTTGTTTGTTGCATGACTTTGAAATATAGCTTAAATAAGGGCATAATTAATGACATTTACTTTGATATAGTGTTGTGTTTCATGTCTTGTTGTCCAGCGGGACAAGCCAGCGCTGGACGACGGGTGTAAGGACTCAGAGGACACCACAGAAGGTCAAAGGGTAACTGATGTTGCAGAGAGCAGGGAGGCAGAAAAAGCACAAGATAAGGCTAATGCTGAAGATAACAACATGGAGGACATCTCTCAGTGTGGTGAAGAGGGAGGACAAGATAAAGAGAACAGGTCCACAGCTGATGACGTGAAGGAAGCTGAATTAACAACAGAGAAACAAGATGGGAAAGAAGATGTGGAGAATGGTGAAAAGAAAGAAGAGCAGGTGGATGAGATGCAGAATCAAGAAGGTGGGGACATTACAGAGGAGATCAAGGACAAAGAGGGAGTAAAGGTAACAAACCAAGGAGAAGATGTGAAAAACAACGAACCAAAGGAAACTGAGCAGGACAAACATGCAAAACAGGAGGAAAAAGTGGTGGCTGACAAAGGAAAGGCAAAGGAGACAGAAAAACAAGTGAAGCCTAAAAGAAAGGGGGCCCCTTCTTCCTCCATCTCTCGACCGAGAGCCTCTGCACGTTCCATTAGAGCGTCCAATAGAAATGACATCATTGCTAAGTTTCAACAAGGTGCTCCAGAGTGAGTAGCAGCCAAAATATCTACAAACTTTTATGGTACATTAAAATTAGATTCCAAAAAGCTTGAGGAAACTGCATTTTCTTTCTCTCTTTTGTTTATAGGACACCAATAGCTCGCAATTTCAAAATTCAGAAGTCCGCTACAGCGATGGCAACTGGAGCTTCAATCAAACAGAAGATTCTTCAGTGGTGCCGCAACAAAACACGCAAATATGAGGCAATTTCAACATGTCGAACCCGTCAAAACCCCATCAGATTCAGGTCATAATGTTGGTGCCAAGAAGAAGATATTACCTGTACTCTTCTTTGATCCCTGTAGGGTGTAAACATTGAAAACTTCTCCTCGTCCTGGAGTGATGGGCTGGCGTTCTGTGCTCTAATCCATCGCTTCTTCCCAGAAGCTTTCGACTACAGCTCACTGAAACCACAGGAGAGGGAGAAAAACTTCACTTTGGCCTTCCAAACAGCAGAGTAAAGACGTGTTTCGTTTGAAACATATTAACAATTAAATACAACATTTAAAGACCTTTAAATTCAAGGTGTTTAAGATATGTAATGGGACCAGATAGTTATTAAAATCTGTAGAAACACAGATGTCTCTCTGACCTTTCTCTCTCTGCTGCCTTCTGCCTCCAGGTCCCTGGCTGACTGCTGCCCTCTACTGGAAGTGGATGACATGATCATGATGGGAAATCACCCAGACCCGATGTGTGTGTTCACATATGTGCAGTCCCTCTGCCACAGCCTCTCTAAAATAGAGAAAGAAAGGAAGGACAAGGAGGAAAAGGAGAAGGTTGGGACCGAAAAAAAGGAGAAAGAGGAATACAGTGAAGCAGCAGGAGAGAAATTATGTGCTGACTGTGAGAAAATGGAGAACCAAGAGGAGAAACTGGAAGAGGACAAAGAAGAAGAAAAGGGAAATGAAGAGGAGGAAGATGGCCCAACGAGGCATCAGGATGAAGATGCTGAGGGAGTTTTGGTTGAGGCAGAGACTTAGAACAAACTGACGAAAGACAGAAGACTGAAAAGACCAAAGATTACTGTTGTTGATGATGACTTACAGCTGTCTCAACTCAAATGCTAGTTGTTTAATGCTCCAAATATATGGACATTTTTTTGTTTCTTGTGCTGTGTTTATCACTTTTTATTTTAATCACACTCCAAAAAAGATATATTCTTCCCCATAAATGTGCGTAAATAAAAAAAAGCATAATAAAACGAGTGATGAAAGTATTACATATAAATCATTGAATGAAAATTAAAGATGTATTGGTGGATTTGTTACTGAAAGAACAAACATGACAATAACCGTAACATGAATGTTTTTTGTTTAGCTTATACAAACAATTACATGCTCTTAATGAAGCATGTTCAATAATGGTTTTCTGCTCAGGGCAGTTCAGTATAGGAGACAGCGCAAACACCAATGGCAGCATTTTGTAGGGTTCTGCTGCCCTATTGAGGAGTACATGAAAGTTAGAATTGATTCAGTGATGAATTATGTATTTTCCTCCAGGTATTGTCAATAGCAATGCCAACAATGGCAGCTAGATCTTTATACATTTCCTCCTCCTGAATGTCTTCTATGTACAACACTTTTCTAAATATTGTTGATGGAGTGTTTTCACAATTTTCTGAGACTGCTCTACTCTAAGTACCATTGCCTAAATGTCTATGCTAATTTGTTCAAACATTTTGTGCAGAATTGCATTACATTTCGACCTGCTGGAGGATTTTGAAAATTTTTTGTATTTTGATTAGTTGGTATGCGTTGGGGGCTTATCCGAGGCGCATTCATGCAAATTTAGCCACCTACTATTACTACATTGGTATTTTATTGGACTTTAAGGATTGCATTTAATCACATCTAGTCTTATATCAAAAATACAGTAGGTTGGTCAAACATTAACTGTATCTATCTACTTTTGTCAGTGGATCTTGAAATTATAGTTTGAAATGTGATATAAATTAGCATTTTTTTGTCATTAGGATCCCTTTAATGTCAAACATGAACACAATTTACAGACTGACCATATCTGGACTGAACGTTTTACACCAGTTGTGCCCAAAGTGGGTCCTTGAGGGCTGACATCCTACATGTTTTAGTTCTCTCCCTAGATGTATAGTAACAACCTCCTGAGCAAATCAATGTTATCCTTAGACCTTATAACGAGTTATCATTTAATGCAGATGTGCAAAACAAGGAACAGAACTAAAACATGCAGGATGCTGGTGTTATGTTTACACTGAATACCTAAATATTAATAAATAAAAACTTATGAAGGCTGAAACCTTTCAGTAAAAGGGTTAAATATATTTAAGATATATTTACATTTAACACAAACCTAAGGTCCGAGTGCAGACACCTTAGGTTTGTGTTAAATATAAATATATCTTGTGTCTGACAAAGTTTTCATAATTTCCACTGATCCAACAAAAACTGTTGAACCAACAAATAAGGAGCTGCGTCTTCTTTCTAAGCGTTACGGTAGTCGCCCTCTACTACCCGGAAGGAAGCGCGCTGTGTAGTTCGTTTTCAGGGCTAACACACATAGACCGACACCCTGCCGTGTTGTTTTCCAACACGCTTCCCTGTAAAACATGTCGGCAGACATGCCAGCGTCGCTCGGCAGCCTCAACATGGAGTCGCAGCTTCTGTCCATCATGAACGTGTTGGTGAAAGCCGCCGTGGCGGAGATCGTACAGCTGTTCTCGGAGAGCTCCGAGTCTATGCGGCTGCATCTCAGCCAGAGTCTGAGGGAGAACGAAAACCTGAAGACCAGGATGAAGGTGATGAGGAGTGAGCTGTTTGCGCTGAAGCTCCAAACCAGGACGAACCGGCCGGCCAGCCGCTTCTCTGCCTTCAGGGGCAATGTAACCAAACCTCGGCCAAAACTGCAGGGTAACCACCCTCCTTTTTTAAAGCACTACTTTTACTCTAATAACAATAAAAAAAAAATCACGCCCCACACGTGGAGAGCAAGACGTTGTTACCAACAGGGCCGGTCCCACGATTGTTTTGGGGCGACGAGATTTCGGGGGCCCAATTCCTATATATTTTAATATGCAAGCCGTGTCCTTGGTTAGGCTTTTCGAAGTCTACATTTAATGATAATGCAACTAAAGTTACAGCAAAAGAAGACTTTAATACATTCAAAAGTTAACATGTGAAGCTATAATTACAAAGAAACGTATTCAGAAAAGACATAAGTGAAGAAATAAACAAAGAAACTACAAAATAACAATCCATAGAAGGTGCTACAACTTTAAATGTTCAGATATTTATCTTTGAGCCATTTTTAACATGACATTTTGAAACAGTTATTTTTTAGAGGAAATATATCTCTAGCCTTGAGAGTCTGAATGCATGATACTTAGGTTATTAGCTGTTATTTATTGAATAGAATAATGTAGCTGCTATTACAAAGAACAGTGACATTGTAATGAGAATATATGTTCAACATATGCTAATAAAGACCTAAAATGCAATACTGCCTATTTATATTAGATATTTTTTTGTTCTGGACATATAGTGTTTGAAGAAAGAAAACATTCATTCTTTATGTCAGTTTATTGTCAGAACCAGAAGGAGGATATCAACATAATATCCCTTTTTTAGTCACTTTTTTTGTATTGGCCTCTAGTATTGCTTTAACCTGAACTGACCACCAGAGGTTGGCTTTGTACCAGGGTCATTCTGCATTGGTGTTGCACCTGTCACACCAAAGTACATTTGAAGAGCCTTCTTGATGGAAAGAAGACTTTGTCTCATTAATCTTTGCAGATTTTTTCTCACAGTTCTGAAGACAGATGAGCATTAGTGTGAGAAAGTTTAGCATTTGACCATAAACTTTCTCCTTTCTCTGCAGTGTTTATGAAGCCGGCACAGGGTGATGAAACCGTTCTTGAAACTGCTTCCACCTCTGTCACCCAAACCAAGTCGTCGTCCTCCGCTGTCCAAGTGCAGGTGAATATAGTTTTATGTTGTTGTGAGTCTGTTTGACGTGTTGATTTGCTCAGGTTTCTGCCTGATTGTTTGCCAGTGTGCAGATGTGGACAGTCCAGAGGTCATTCTGATCAAAGATGAGGATGATGTTGTAGGATCTGCGCTTGACATTGGTGAGTTGGCTTCACCGGTGCTGTTTGCTGTTCTGTTTTGTAGGCAAGATAATGATTAATGTGTAATAAATAAACGATCCTCTGTTTTTTTAGGTCAAAATAACTTTGGAGAGGATTGCATACAGGGTGCAGGGAATCAGAGCTTAGACTCATCCGGCTCATCCTGCTTGATCGATAATAATAAGCAGCTGAGGATCGTGAATGTTCACAGCGTGGGAGAGGCCCCACTGCAGGAGGACGGCAACATCCTCTTCTCTGCCTCTGAACTTCAGGCTTTGAGCGTCCTGTCTGACCACAGCATCCCTCCGGAGACGATTCTTAATTTCACGAGTGGTGGGAATGGCCGTGCACCAGTAGGAGCAGTGCAGGAAAACTGTACTGAAATGGTGAGAAACGTCCAACACGAAAGGGATCCCCCCACTCAGAGAGCTTCAGCAACGGGGAACCAAGCATTAAATTCCCCTGCGGTGGACGCAAATGGACAGCCCATCCACTTCTCTCAACAGCACAACATCCTCCCTAACCCCATCAGCAAATCCCTGGACTGCGGCTTCTGCGGCGAGTGCTTCCACACCCGCGAGGAACTTATCGTGCACCGCGCCGGCCACACCGGCGAGTCGCCCTTGCCCTGTTCCTTGTGCAGCAAGACTTTCGCGAACAAGACCACGCTGGCCATCCACATGCGGATTCACACGGGCGAGAAGCCGTACGCCTGCGCGCAGTGTGGGAAGCGCTTCACGCAGAACGGCAGCCTCAAGATCCACCTGAGGACGCATTCTGGAGAGAAGCCGTTCTCGTGCAGCCAATGCACCGCCAGCTTTAACAACCCGAGCAACCTGCGCAGACACATGATCACGCACAATTCCACCTTAGGGCTGTGATCTCAATTAAGTGGTGAGGATCCAGGTTTTTTATTTTCTTTTATGTCTTCCTGGAATAACGTTTTGTTTATCATAAGAAAACAAATTGCAGCCGCACAGCAGTGTTTGTTGAGACAGAGTTTGACATTTCCTGGCTTGCAAGTGTGAGCAGCAGAAGAACTCCTGACTTGATCCCTGAAATGAAAGCAAAACCAGAAGTATGATCCAAGTATTTCAGAGCATTCCTGATAAGACATTTAACTTTACATTTTGTCCTTATGTTGACATTTTTTGGTATTGGCATTTTTTGGTGTTAAATGCCAAACTAACCATACTGTTGGTTGAAGTTATGTAATTAATTGGAAAACCGAAAAGCAGGATTTTAATTTTAATGTTTCAACTTGATTCAGCCTAAGAAGAGCTGCTGTGAATGTCTTGGCAAGACGTTGTGTGAGCAACGATGTTTTAAAATAATCTGTCATGAACATGAAGGAGACTTCACGACTGTTAATGACTGTTTTCATGAAGTGTTATTCAGTAAATAGTGACACTTTCAGTACCAAGTTGATTCTTTTAATTGACTTTTTAATGTAAGTTTCAATGTAACTTTGGATAAAAATGTAGGTGTTTACCAAATGATTCTAAGTTGACACTTTTAATGCCACTTTTAATGCATGTCTGCATTCTTTCTGGCGCTTGCTCGACACTCCTGGACACCATAAAACCATTTTCTCTACAACAAAATCTCTTGAAGACCCTTAAATGTTTATGTCCCCTGCAACGTTGTTTGCAGATTTCCTTATGTACGAGCCCAATATGTCACCAGTTGCTGCATGTTTTTTTCTTTCTTTTGGAAGGAACTACTGCTAACTCAAAGTGACAAAGGCCTCCATCACATTTACCCCTTTTATAACGCAGTTAATTAACTAATTAGATTGATACAATTATTTTATTTGTTCTCCTTTACGGTTTTATTAAAATGAACTGGTATTTTTAGCTACTGCATAGATGCGGTGATGTTATTTTGGTTATTTTTAAGCTAATAAAGCTCATTGAAATGAGAAAGTTTGATAACTAAATTGACCTTTTGTAATAAAAACAGAAACACACGCGTGTCACTGCCAAAACTTTTGATCATGACCATATTCACATTAGCAGTGTATTTACATGTGCTTTATTCCCAGCTATTTTAAAGTACTACTTAGTTATTGTGTTATAAATTTTGTTGATTGAAGAAATTTGATTTTTAATCTTGTATAAATCTTTTTCTAGTTTTTTTGTTTTCAATTTTTCTTCACGTCATTGTTTCAGTCCTTTGACGCATTTCTTGTTCATTTATTCTCGTTTGAATTTAGTTCAGAACATTGACAAAATTAATTGTTTTAAACGTTATAATTTTCAAGTATTGTTTGATAAATTATTCAATTTAAAAACTTTTTTTGTAGTTACCAAAACACATATTTCAGGTCAGAACACAAAGCTTATTATAAATTATTGAAAACATTTTGCCTGTGCAAATTTTATTGTTGATATATGTAAAAACTAAAAGAGCTACAATACCAGAAATATGTGTTACTTGGCTTTTTTAAGATTTGGGGATTCCAAATTAAATTAACACTGATCTTAAAATAGATCTTAATTTACTTTATTGTATTTTATTATCAGTCAAATGAACTTTGTAGACCATTTTAACATACCTTTGAGATGTGTTTTTTTTTTGTTGTTGTTTTTCCCAGAATTTATTTAAGAGCAATAATGACTGTTCTTATCTGGGAGCATTAGCTGAGCTGTATTTAAAGATCCTTTAACACATACTATGTATTTTGAAATAAGCATCTGAGTTTTCATATATGGCACAATGATCTGTAAAAATAGACAAAGGAAGGCAACAGTTCCTTTTTTGTGATTGTGCGCAATTTTCATTTATAAACAATTTTCCACCAACTTTATTGCTCGGTTTCCAAATTCTTATACTGAACAGATGGATTATGACTTGTTTTTTGTTTGATTTTTGCTCTTCAGTGTCAGATATTCTGTCATAAGTAAACAATTTTCCACACTGCACGGCCAGAGGGCAGCACTATTGTAAATATTTCTTGTGTGTCTAATATTTCTCATTCTGATGAGCGTTCGGGGAGTGAGGGGGGGTCTCAAGGAAACTGTGGGGAAATTCCTTGCATTGTTCCTCTTTCCACTCAGCCTTTCTTAGTGCGAATCATGACTGGAAAGACTTTTGGATTACTTCATTAATGTGTTATTTATTCATATGATTTTGGTTTTACAGAAGTTAACTATTTTGCAATTTGTTCTTTTTTTTCCCTAATGGAATGTTGTTTTGATTTTTTCTTTTACTGATAAAAAAAATGTAAAAGTGTAGTGTGTATTTGATGCACACATCCTGAGTCGGGGCCTTTTAGAACCACTTTTCAGTGCAATTACAGTTTTAAGTCTGGATATGACTAACAACTTTACATTTCATCCTATTTCTCTGCAAAAAAAATAATTTGAACTCAGTCTGAATGCAGATATTTTTCAAATTTTGCCTGAAACATTTTATTGGATTTTTTGGCCTTGGCTTTTCAACTTGAATATTCTTAGATTTCAGCCATGTCATTGAAGCTCAGCTTGTATGTTTAGTGTCACCACAGGAGAATTAGGTTTCTTGTAAAGGCGTGTTTGTTTCACTTTTTATTTAGGGATATCAGAGTAAATGGGATTTGATACAAATATATTGCAAGACTTTTTAGATTTCTATTCATAATTTTTTTTATGAACTTTATAAATTATATTTAAAAAAGTAAAAGAAGCAGATTTAATTTAAGCAAATCAGGAAATGCCTAATATAGTCATCAATAAATGCTCAGTGAGTCACACACAGAAGCGAACCGTCACTTTGCCGCGTTGTTTTCATGTGCCACCCATTTTCTCGCGTTAATGTGGAATGTTGCTACTTCCCCCACGGAGCGGATCCAGGCTTCCCCTTTCGTGACCATTGTTCTTGGGCAATCAATGAAATGACATCAGTGTGTGTTCGGAGGCGGAAATACATGGGAGGAGACAGGAGGCGGCACTGCAAACGGAATTTAAATCCCCCCCTTTTTTCTTTTTTCTCTTTTTTTACAATTGCAATAACCAACCTGGTCACACAAAAGGAGCTGTGTGTTTGATGAAGAGAGTTTAATCGTAGCTTGGACTACACACACACACACCTGTACCACACATTCTGAGTGCGACCTGTTTACCGTAAAGCCTTTCAAATCCCGCCCTCCGTTTGGTAGAAAACTGATGTCGCTTGGTTTTCCACAAGGCTGACCCACAGGACGGGGAAGGAGGGGGAGAAAGAGAGAGAGAGGGCAGAAAACACTAAAAACGGAGTCGTCTGGAAGGGGTCGGGGCTGGTATTCCCTCAGCAGGTGAGTGAATCCATAATTATGTCCAGATGTTTGGTTGTGATTTGCGCTTTTCGTGCCCCCCTCTCCCGTTACTCGCACATTTTGAGGGCACTGCAGCGTTGGCAAGGAGTGGTCGCTTTTTCGACAGAAGAGCACGACTCTCGGTGGCTAACGCTAGCTAACGATGCTAATCTAAAAGTTCAAACAGACGAATCTCTCAGTCAAGTCTGCGACTCAGAACACCGCATAATACCAACGAGTACGACTGTAAATGCCAGGATAGGTTATCTGTAAACGCCGCTTGGCCGCTACATTTAAATTATTTAGCGGATGATGTGTTTGCTATGCTAACGTTAGCTCCCCTGTCGGAGGGCTATGTGGGTTATTGTGATGCTAACGTTGCAAGACAGCCAATCCAGGTCATTTTGCTGCTGAGCGAGCATTCAACTCAGCAGAGCTTGATTTCTATCTCGTTTAGCAGGGCGGTGGCGTTTACAAAGCACCCAACGGGAGTAAAAGGTACAGCTGCTAAACAATTTATCATTTTTAAAATGTAATGTTCCTGTTTGATGACGTCCTCTTCGTTGCCGCTGACCCACATTGCCAAATAATCTGTGATTTGTAAATGATTGGAATGCTAGCTGCTCCTCACTTGAGATGGTTCTCACTTTTCTGGCCTATTTACGCCGCAGCTGATCGTTTTCACATTTAGGAGAAATAAGAAAGATGAAACTGACTTCTTATTTCACTGATGAATGGAAACACAGCTGGGCAGAGTGCTACCTTTCTTGCAGGACTTTACTGAATACAAAGTAAATGGGGGTGGAAACACGTATTTGAATTGTTTGCTAGTTGATGACATCGTAAAAAGTAAAAGAATTGACTTGATCAAGTTGCACTGGTAAACACTTTAGTAGACTGGCTACTTTTCCCACAGAAATGAACCAATTGAGTCATTCTAGTCTGCCTGTCATGTGTTGCCAAATTGCCCTATAATTGGTTGAGCGGTCTTAAAAACTGATCAAATGTTTTTGCTAGAGTCACACAGAATAAAACGGACATTAACATGAAGCAAATTCATGAGCTTTGATCGGTTTTCATTGTTAAGAGCTTCTTCTTCTTGATTAACTAGATGACCAAAACAAATGGAGCATTTTTTCAATGATGACGAACCACTGTGTCATTTGAATAGTGACTTATTTTAATATTTCATCACCGCTACTCCTTTTGTTGATGACTAAACCTGACTGTAAATAATTAAGGCACGATTGTGTGTATACGTTAAGAAATGCCTTTGCGAAATCCATTCCTGTGTGTGGGTGGTGGTCGGTCACACAACCTGAGATTATCAGTGAACCTGTTGGGTGGGTCTTGTGTGAACTTGTTTTGTTACTGGAAGAAGAATAAGAAGAAGAAAACCCATGGGTGTGGATAACCGTCAGCATGAGTGCGAATATGTAAGCCAGCCCTTTTTCCTCTTTGTAAACACCGGTTTCATGCACTGGATTGTGGTATTAAAGACTTCCATTTAAGCTTTAGGTCTGTCCTGGTAGATGTTTATATAGTAGGTGTTTGAACTATAGGTGTAACACAGGCTCAGGTTTGCTGTTGCTCTGCTGGTGCCGCCACTAATAACGGCACACGCCGGGCTCTCCTGGCGACTTGTCTCCAAGCCGCTGTTTGATCGCTGACACACGGCCTGCGATTGTGTCTGCTCTCTTAACGACTCCGGGTTAATCCACAGAGAGCCACACCGGAGGGCGTCTGCACATGTGCGTACATGTTAACTTCACGTGTGTATGTGTGAGGAGGTAAGTGGATTAGTGGGGTAAAGCTTCGATCCCATTACAGGTCTTGCTCGGCTTTAGCATCACACTGACTTGGACGTCAAACCGCTCGACCAGATGTGCGTTTCGGCAGGTGTGAGCGCTCACTTCAATAACTCCAGTTGGATTTAAGTCGACAAAGCCCTCATTGATGGTTACGCATGCGCGTGGTCATCACAGATGTCTTCTGACAGGGTTAAGTGAGTCACGCTGACTGATGGCTGCAGAATCAGATGGGGAATATTTGGCTCGTGGTGTGTGTCAGGGTTCAATCAGATGTTGTTGACCTCGGAGGCAACGTGCTTGTCGTTTTGAACTTTTGCTGCTGTCATGCTGTGGACGAGCGAGCGTGACCCCTTCCTCTGTGCCCTGTTGTTCCCTTCAAAGTTTGGAACGCACTGTCAGGACTTTTGGGGACATGTGACTGGTTGTATTAAAAATGACGCCAGTGTTATGGATAGAAACTGAAATAACTTTTGCTGGTACAAAACGACTGATGTTTACAAGGTTTCTTGCAGTTAATATCCTTATGTTTATGAACTTCATTATGTTTAGGCAATCATAAATGACTATTCGTTTCTAGTTTATGAGCTTTAGTAGTTGAGGTGATCAGGTTGTCTGTGTGCTATAAGCACAGAAGTTGGTTGAATGTGAATGCCGTACTTGAAAAGCATCAGAAATTTTGATGTCTAATAAAATATATAAAATTGAGTTTTGCTTATGTATGAATGATTAAGCTTATTATGTTTTTGGAATGCATTTAGGGCTTACAGCCTTAAATTAACATGCTAAAGTTACTTGTAGAAACACTTTGTAGAGAGTAAAAAGGGTAGGTAATAAAAATTACATTGAAATGTAACTGAACGGAGGTTTTTCTATTCACAGATCCAACATTAGACTAAGTAAGACATCTAAGTCTTATTGTCTCTTGTTTTATACATAATGAGTGAAGAAAGAGTCCATCAATTCATTATAGCAGGTGTACTAGACAACTTTATTTGGACAGAATGAATGCAAATCAGGTGTTGGTGCGATCATTGTTTTTGTCTCCCTTATAAAGGTCATGGAGGCGGAAGTGAAAATGATGGGGAACTTTTTTAGCAAAAAATAGGAAGTGGGTTATCTTTGTGTAATACAGTCATGGGGGCAAATAGTGCAGCGTGATCCAGAACGGCGGCCGTCGGCGAGGGCCCTGTAGGTGGCGGCTCTGTCGTGGAATTTGTTTTTCGGGGAGCCGAAGATCCATCTCCGATGTCGAATCCATAACATCCTGTTTCTCAGGAAGCTGGCGCGAGGGGAAAGGGGAGGGAGCGGCTATGCGACAACATTGATTGTTTTCATTGTTTTGGCGAAACACGCTTCGAACTTTCAAGGCCAAAATCAACAGCTGCACGAGAGGCGTGGCGAGTGGTCAGAAGCCGTTAGAGTCCACAGAGGAACCAAATTTAACCCCGTTCTCGCATGGACACACACACACAGGCCGGCTCAGATGTGTGCGCTGATGTTATCTTTACTCCCTGGCTCTTTTCACATTGCTGTCTGTTCTGTCAGTTGCACAAACTTCACATTGTTCCCACCAGCCTCCCAGACTGACAGCTGCAAATTCCCTCCTGCCTGCGGTTAAACTCCAGTCATTCACACACTCCATGCTCTTACAAAATCACACTCCCCCCGCCAGGCTCCCTAAGAAATAACAATCATGGCGTATTATTCATCTTCTGGACGCTGGTTTTTCTTTGCGTATGAAGTGAGAGCTTCTGGATGGTTGAAAGGGTGGCTGATCAGATATTTAGTCAGTTTTCTTTCCTTGTGTCACAGCGAGCGCATAAGTCGCCATGCAATGCAACAAAAGTAAACAGAGATAGCCGAATGATGATTAGCCACTGTCCCTAGCTGTTACTCTGCTTTTCAGTGCAGACGAGGGTGGGCTGTGAAGTTGAATTGGCCCAAGACAATGGCAGGAATGCAAGATTAGCCATTATCCTTTATTCAACAAGCCCAACCTTATCTTCGCTGCTCTTTCATCCTCATGTTTGCTCCTACATTGCCTTTGTTTTCCTACCTGAGGGTCCACTTAGGGCTTGTTGCTGTTCTACAAGGCCCCATCTGTTGTGGACGAAATCTGCCCTTTCCCGACTCTGACCAAATATGGTCATGTGTGAAGCAGCACAGCAGTTTGTCATTGGTTCAGGTAGGAGGCTATGACTCCGAGTGTTGGGTTTGTGACATCATGTCTCTGTCAGTCGCTCCCGTCCAGCATGTAAATCCAGCTCCCAGTGGTTGTTGCAGATTTTTTTTTTTCCTTGGGAAATTTCACCCAAGCCACTCCTTTTCTCATTAGACCGCCGTCCTTTCTTCCTGTTTTTAAATCACTCTGCTTGCCACACCCCATGCTGGGAATAGCGTGTCACTTAACTGTATATTTTTTTATTTTTTTTAAATGCCCAAGAGCACATGGAGTCTTCCTGGTGAAAGAAGATCTCTACATGGGCAACACAAAGTCTAATGGGACTTGCACAATCTGATAGAGGTGAAACTGTGAGTCACTCATCCCCATCTCTCACTCTCATTATGCCTCGCTTGTCTCTCCTTTGGCACTTGTTAGTGCTTTACCTGTCAGACCCAGGAGCACCTGCTGCTTGAAGTGTAAATGCGGGTCCCAGTCGGTCGGCCAAACTCTCGACACCGAGGTATACGTCTGTGCTTGTTGACCCGATGCAGCCGAGACAGAAAAACACAAACCGAGCCGCTGCCCCTCTCATCCAACCGGTCGGGCAGGTGTGTGGCAATGGCTGCTGCAGCAAAGCGTGGATTAGGAGATAAGGGCATCCGTTTCCACGGTCCACTTGTTCAACGCTGATATAACAATGTCTCTCTTTGAGCCAACGTAACGCGGAAGTTTGGACGGGGGGGAGGGAAGGAGGATAAAGGGGAGCTTAGTTGAGAAAACAGCAGCATCAGGTTGGCGTTTTTTTCCCACATTTAAAACGCGATTCCACCTGAGACAGAAACCTGAGCTCTTTGTGGCCGTTTCGATCTCTGAGACGCATTTTCTCGTTTCTGCTGACGGTGAAATGTTCTGTGGCTAAGAGCGAGCTGCAGGTCGGTCGGCTTCCCACAGCGGGCTGCCGTACGCAGGCCAAATGTTGGCTAAATACAGGGTGTGTCTGACGGCTGGAGCTACTGTGCATCTGTGCCTCTTCCACTCACTCTGCAAGCACATCATTAGCCTTTTACTCGCCATGTTGCCATTTTTCAGACTCTGGGACATTTACTGAAAACGTTTCTCCCTCGCTGTCTCCGTTGTTCTTTCCCCTCCACCTCTCTGTCCTTCTCTGTAGTACATCCCCCTGTTTGTTTATTGCTTGGATGTTGAAGAGGCCTTCTCCACATGTCTGACTAGAGCCCCATCTCTGAGCGCAGCGTGACCTCTCACCTCTTCTACCAAACCACGCCCGCAGGTGAAGGTGTGTATCTGGGATTTTCGCTGAGCTTTTCGACGCTTTGTTTGCTTAAACTCCAGTGAGAAATGTGAACTTCTTGTTTGTATTTGTGTTTAAGCCAAAATGAGAAATGAACACTTCTCCTTTCGATTTGATGCTTAACTTCCTGCTGAAGTTTTATGCCGTTTCTTTATCAAAGTAAATTCAAGCAGTGTTTGAATTAAAAGGGCAATGACTCTAATAACAAAAACTAACGGCCTGCAATCGGTTTCAGTCGTGCAGTTTCCCATAAAGCGAAGCCTTGTCTTGACATGACTGCTAATGTGGCAACTCAAGGCAGTCAGAAGCCTAAAGTGACTCCTCCATTTGTGCATGAAGCTCATTTATCGATCTGGATGCAGAAGCAAACCATGACACTGACAAATCAACATATTGCATTATTTATGTTCGATGCATTAACCGGAACATTGAAGTATCCGACTTTCTCTTATCGCTGCCCCACACAACTCTGACGCCGGTTTGATGCCTTGACGGCTTTCTTGCTATAGAGACGTTTGCAGAAAAATGCTAAACATTATCCATTTGGTTTTATTTAAAACGGAAAGCCTGAGTTATTCCTACTGCAGCGGAAATGCATTTCAGTAATAATGTTTTAAGATTTTAATTCTGATGCACTGGAGAAAAATGTCTAAAAATGTATATTTACTTTTATACATTTAGATTAATGAGCTGTCATTAGATGGCACGTTAGTCGGGTTTTGTTCTCAAGCAGCAATTCACCATCAACTTCTTCACATATGCAGCTTTAGTTGGTTGCTTTGAAACCAAACTGCATTAATAAGAGAACTGAATGTATTTTTTTTTTCAGTGCCTACCAAAAATTGCCTCATTCAAACTGGAGCTTTTAACAAAGGAAACATTTTTCATTTAGCAGTTTTTTTTAATTGCATTTATTCCAAGAATCTTATTGCACTTGTGTGAACATTTTTTTATAGTTTGATCTATTTTAATCAAATATTTTAAATAGTCTGGTTTTGACATTACTTGCTGCCGGTGCTGTAGGTTTGGCGTTGCATCTGAACCGTTTCCTGCTGCAGCGTAAAACCCTGGAGTTTCATTATTTTTGCTTCCACAGGTCGGATGAAAGTCGTGTAAAGAACTTTGAAGTCAGACCCGGCCTTATCAAAGGAATAACATAATAATCCACTGTAGTCTAGGGGATTTTTTTTTTTTTGATGCAGGTTTTAGATGTCATATTTTCACGGTTGTGACTAATGTTCTTTTATAGTTGAGGTAAAAGCAAAACCAGCTCTTTTGCGACTTTGATGCCAACAGATGTCTAAGATGATGCCTAATTCTGAGTCATTACAGATGGTTTTTCAGCTGAAACTGGACAGAAAAGAGTAACTCTCTTCTTTTCAGCACCAAACCTCCTGTAGATCCTGTACAGTCAGACGTAGCTCCCTGTTGTTCTGGAGTGCCAGGTTTTTTTAAAAAAAAAAAAACCCTCCCTGTGTGCTGCTGTGTTTGCATCTGTATGGCTGTGTGTAACGCCCCCACTCTCACCCCTTGGGGCTGTTCAGTGTGTATGGAGCAGTGTGAGAACGCAGCGGCTCTGCTGGAGTCAGTCAGGGAGCAGGAGGTGCAGTTTGAACAGCTGACCCGGGCTCTGGAGGAGGAGAGGAGGAGAGTTGGCCTCCCCGCCACCAGCCCCACGGCCCTGGGTCACCCCTTCCCTCTCACACAGGTAACACGCCCCGACGAAGAGTCCAAAACATCCCCATTTCTCCCATCTTCTGCATCATGGATCCTTCTCACCCCCTTCATCTGCACCATCCAGTGAATTTAGTTTTAGTCCTTCGATAGCCTCCATCAGTCATTCTTGCCCTCTCTCTCGCCTCGACTCCACCTCTTCTCCATCAAAACTTTGCAGATTGTGCCTTTTGTGTGTTCTTTTGTGTGTTTTGCAGTGAATTCCTCCTTGTTTACAGATATTGCTGCATGCCTTCATACTTCCTCTGCCGCTGAAATTTTTGAGATGGCTGTCGGTCTTTCGGCACTCTGTCACTCACCGGATGTTCTCTTTAATGTTGATGAGCATCTTTTGTTGCCTGTTCTGGAATTTCAGAAATGCTCCTCCTTCCTTTCAGCATGATGAAATAGATCTGATGGTTGTGCATGTTGCTTGGTTTTCCATACAAAGAAGTACAAACTAGTTTACAGACACTGTATTCCGTCATTCCAGCTCTGCATTAATATTTCTCCTAATGGGATTTAATGTGATGTTGTTAATGTAGCACCAAAGTAAGTTTTTATTGTTTTCTTATGCTTAAATGCCTTCTTAATTTTTGGCTTTTACTGTTATAATTGATACAATTTTAAAGTGTAGAGTCGAATAAACTCCCTCCAGTTTTTTTGCTGGCTGTGCTGGTTTATTCATATAGTCTCAAACTATTCAAATCATTGCCTCAACAAAAGAAATGTGCAAATATGAGTTGTCAGAATTTTTTAATAGATTTTTGCTCTTTTGTTGATTTGAAGGAAATGTCCAGATTTATAACTAAAGCAATATTTTTTTACTAATTCTTGCAGGGCTTTTTTTTTACATTACCCTCTTTATAAATTTACAATTTTTTCAAACAGTATTGTATAATTTAGAAGCATTTTTTTCTGTCTTACTCTTGAAACACTGTTTAGTATAAATTATTGAAGTATTAATGATTTTTTTAACAAACGGGCATCTGCTGCTGCCTTGAATGCATCAGAAGCTTGACATTTTTTCTTTTTTTTTAGTAAAGTCTAGTTAAACTTAAACAGGAAAAGCAAACTTTACCTTTGCTAAGGTTTATTATTGAGAGCGTTGTTTATTTAGAGATTAAATGGGTTCTTCTGGATTATTCACCATCAGATTTAATCTTGCCTGAATCCTTAAAGGCTCTTCCGGTAGGGACAAAAAAAATGTAGACTAAATACTTTTTTTTACTTAGATTAAAAAAAAAAATCTTAATTTATATTTGCATAAAAGTCTTTGTCACATCAAAGCTTCTTGCACATCTCATTGGAGCCGGTTTTAAACATTCATGTGCAAATATGAAAAGTTTTTTTTATTTAAATTTTTTAGACTCAAGTCCAGATTTTTAAGGTAGTATTCATTTTAATTTGCCTGCCTGTTTATCTCAGAGGCTGTTTTCAGCTGTGTTTTTATTATTTGTTAGGCAGGTAATAAAATCCAACTGGTGTTTGTTTGTAATCGCGTGACTAATCTCGAAACAATAGGAAAAAAATGTAGCTTGTACAAATGTGACATCTTTACATCGGTGATGATGGAGGTGAACCAAAGTTTTTCCACCAGGTCAAAGTTCATCGGGGTCGGTAGACTAGAAATGACGACCTGTAGAGGAAATGCGCCCCGCTGGATATAAAAACACCGCCTTCCCCTCCCGTTGATTTAAAATAACAGGCCTTCCTTCTAGTTAGACACAGCACCTAATCTGGTATGATACATTATAAATGTGGCCTGAGTCAGAAGGTCGTCTGACTCATAATCACTGTCATAGAGAAACTGACAGTAACTGAGCGGATGAATGATGACTGGAAAAGATATCTAAAGCAATGAAGCGATGCTGTGTTCGCCTGATGACTGATATTTTAGGGAGTTTATCTTAAGAATGAATGTTGGTCACAGTTTGATTCGAATGTGTGGCAAGAGGAGGTTATGTAAGTGAGCAGAGCAGGAAGAAGAGGAGTGCAGGAGCGTCTGTCTGCATTCCAAAGTGTTCGCCTTTTTCTCTGTGTGTGTGTGTGTGTGTGTGTGTCTGGCGCTGATTCACTGAGCCATTAACATGCAGGGACAGGTTGATCGGCCCTGACTGGGCTTTAGCAGCAGTTGGAGGAACTCTGATTACTTAAAAAAAAACACACAGTTTTAACGACTATAGAATATGTCTTGAAGCAAAGTGACGTGGTGTTTTAATATGATGTTGACGATGTTTCTTCTTCTTCTTCTTCTTCTTCTTCATCCTAGAACGGGCGTCTAGGGGATGCAGACATAGAACGTCTGAAGCTGACCGACTCCTACATAAACGGCACGCAGGTGTGGTTTTTTTTATTTTATTTTATGCTTGATGTAGGGTAACTGATTGTTTTGGTAATTGGATAAAATGTAGTGGACACATTTTTTATTTAACGACATCTTTGGTTTTTACATAGTACAAATTCATCGAAAGATGCAAATAAGCCAGTTATTTTTTTTCCAACAATTAAAATTTTTTTTGCCTAAAATGCAATGTTGTAGCAGAGGATGCATCTGTAGCTGAAGAAATAATGTATAATTTTTTTTATTAATAATGGGATAGCGAAAGATGCTTAATTTATTTTTAACAGAAATTGAACCAGGTGAAGCTAAAACTATGCCATTTGAATTCAGTGTAGAAGACATTTACCAATTTTTTTTTTAAACTTGAATACAAAATGTAATTATTTGTACAGTTTTGCCATAATTACTGCTCTGAGGACTGTGTTCTTTTAGCAAGTGTGCATATTCCAGTTAACGATCAATCAGTTACTAGATTAGTTGACGATTATTTCACAAATCAGTGAGTCATAATCAGTTTGGTTAATTGTTCCTGCACTAATTTGATCTCTTTGTGTTTAACGTTTGCTGTTGCTATTACAGTACAGAATGGTGGACCCGGCACACGGAGCTCTTGATGACAGCTACACACCTGAGGATGAATCCCAGGAAGTTCACTCCGTCTTTTCTGAGGAAGGAACCACCCGGAGGACAGATAACGGGGCACGTCAATGTTTCGTGGTTTTTGTATCTTTTAAAGCGTTTTCCTAAACTAACGTTTCTTGCCGTCTCTGTGTCAGATGAAGAAACCAGTCTCGCGCATGATCCCGCCCTCTCAGTCGTCCATGGATGGGATGTTGTCGCCTGCTATGGGGGTCTACAGCGCCACACTGGACAGGCCTTACAGGCCCTCTGGGGTTGGGGACTACCCTACCGCGACGGTACCCCGAAATTATCACTATGGTCCGGTTGGCGGCTATGAAGAATACCGGCCAGGTCCGCCATCAGAGGCATACACCAGCCTCAGCCGGGGCTCGCACATGGATGAGCGCTACAGGTACGGAAACACGAGCAACTCGGAGGAAGTACAAACGCAGAACTTCAATTTCTGCTTCATGTATCACATTTGTTACAGAAACTCTAACTCTGTTTTTTTTGGAACAGAGTATACTCTGCAGAAATTTTAAGTTTCGAGATGGAATGCAAAACCACTGGTGGATACTAATAAAGGGCTTGCATGCCTCTGCTGATTTATTTTTGTTTGCTCTATTCGAGGTCGGTTCCATTACGCTGTTTGCATTTAACCAGTGCCACGGTTGAATTATTAAACTTGTTACTTCCTTTTTGTTTTCTTCACACATGTTGATAATCAGCCAGAAACTTGTAAACAGGACTGAGAACCGAGAAAACTTTACATGTTCTGTTTTCTGTACGCTTCATACAGGAAGCTCTAATGTGGCCAACCACTTTTTGCCTCAGTTTTCTGTGTAAATAAGTGCCCAAAGAAAATGTGAAAGTGTTTTACCGTTCACATGAACCACTGTGGTGTTTTTACAAAGTTAAGACCTCTGAAATGTGCTTTTCTCTTCTACCAAACGCCTCCGATGTTTGCCACACAGATAAGATGAAAACATCTTATCTGATGAAAGCATCTTATCTGGATTTATACTAAAAATATCTTGCTACAATTGAAAGAAGACAAAACTAACTTCCAAGTAACTTTTCAGAAAGAAGTGGGAGCTTGTTTAAGTCAATTATTTAACATTGATGAGAATGTGTTGGTTATAAATAAAACAATCTGCTAGTGGAACAAGAAATTTTTCCTACATGACAAGTTGAAATGTTGGCAGATTATCTCATTTATAGCTATAACTTTTTACCAATATTAAAGAATCATTGGCTTAAACAAGTTCCCACTTTTTGCTGAAAATGACTTGTAAGTTAGTTCTTTCTTGTTTCAAGTGAACCAAGGTGTTGGCACTAGAATCTAGTGGTAATATTTGATGTTTTTTGCAGTAATCTGCTTCTAACCCTTTAACTAAACCTCAATTCAAAAATCCTGAACTATTGTAACAGCGTCTATTCTGTAGTGTTTGGGTCAGCTGGACGGAAGCATTTCACAGATTTTGGTCTCCATTATTCCCCTCCTTCCCTCGCAGGCCTGTCGATGGATACAGAACTCTGGACTCTGGCTACAGGGCCCCCAGCCGCCAGCAGCTGGACCCGTACGCGGCGCAGCCCCAGGTGAGTCGCATGAGGGCGCTGGGGTCGGCGTTGGAGATGAGGTATGGCCACGGCCCCTACGGACTGGAGGATGACCAGCGCAGCATGGTGTATGACGACTACGGCATGGGGCCTCCACCCATGCACCCCGGAGGCTACGGTACAATGCCTCGCCTCGGGCCGGGTCCAGCAATGGACAGACGCAGACTCAGGTATCACAACAAAGTTCTGCTCTTGTTGGATAATTCCTCGAAGTCCCAGCTTCTGGATGCTCTCGACAAATATTGCTCTGTCTTCCTGAAACCTGCAGAAGTTGCGAAGACACTTTGGACAGTGACTTGGGAGGAGTCGACCCTTATGCATGGGCGGTTCCCATGACGTTGGAGAGGGGTAGCATGGCTTCCCTGGAAAGCACGCTGAGAAAGGGCCCTCCCACTTCCTGGAGGCAGCCAGATCTACCAGAGGTGATCGCCATGCTGAATTACCGTCTGGATCCTGTCAAGGCCAACGCCGCCGCCTTCCTTCAGCATCTCACTTTCAAAAATGATAAGGTGGAATATTCCTCAGTTATTCACGATCCAGTATTTCAGCTTTTGTTGCTTAATATTCAGGTTTTTACGTAAGGTTTCTAACTGCTTTTAGGTGAAGTCGGAAGTGCGCCGCCTAAAGGGCATTCCAGCCTTGGTGTCGATGTTGGATCATCCCAGCAAGGAGGTTCATCACTCAGCCTGCGGCGCTCTGAAGAACATTTCATACGGACGAGACGCAGACAACAAGATCGCCATCAAAAACTGTGATGGAGTTACTGCCCTGGTCAGGCTGCTGAGGAAAACCCACGACCAGGACCTCACTGACACGATCACAGGTCTGACCTCTCTCTAGATTCTTGGTTTAACTAACCTGTTTTCTTTTGTTCTGTTTTTGTTTGCTTCTTTTTCTTTTAGAGCTGAGCAATAACTTAGTTTTGGTTTTTAGAGATGTAAATTTTGCCAAATCTGGCTGTTGTTTTTTCTCCCCCCAAGCCCCAAAGCGGTTCTTTGTTTTCGGAGGGATGTGAGGATGCCCACGGCCGCCATCTTGTTTATTTGGACATTGAATTCAAATCTACTCTGCAAGAAAATATAAGGGTTAACCTTTTTTTAAACCATATTTTCCGCACTATAAGGTGCACCGGGATTATAAGGCGGATAGAATTCCATACCAACTTTATAAGGCACTTTAAAAACAACCACAGCTGATACAAAGTGCTGTACATTAAAACACAGCATAACAATGAAAATAAAAAAAAAATAAAAAACTCAGTTTAAAAACAAAACATACAATTTAAAACTAGATCCCACTGGTGTTAAAAGCCATGTAAAATACATGAGTTTTAAGACGAACTTTAAAAGTGGACAGTGAAGGGGCCTCTCTGACCTGCAAAGGCAAGTCGTTCCATAATTTAGGACCCATGACAGAGAAAGCCTTGTCCCCTCTGAGCTTCCTTCTGGATCTTGGTACCTCCAAGAATAGTTGATCTGCTGACTCCCCTTGCTAGACGCACCGGATTGTAAGGCACATTGTCGACTTTTGAGGAAATTGAAGGTTTTTAGGTGCGCCTTATAGTGCGGAAAATACGGTACATTACAATACATTTTTTTTTTTACATGACACTTTTTATCCACACACACTCTACAACTCAGTCATACTAAAGATGTGAGAGGCCTTGCTGTTCCACACAATCTGCTTAATTTTCTTGCATTCTGACCCACACAACAAACTTAAAATACGCTGTAATTTTGCGACAGGCACCTTGTGGAACCTCTCCTCCCATGATTCGGTGAAGATGGAGATAGTGGACCACGCTCTGCACGCTCTTGCCGACGAGGTGATTGTTCCTCACTCGGGCTGGGAGAAAGGCGGAGGCGAGGAGAGCTCCAAACCACGACATTTGGAGTGGGATACAGCCTTGACCAACACTGCTGGCTGCCTTAGGTATTGGACGGAAAGCAGAGAGAATTGAGAGGGAAAACGTGAAATTATGTCCTTAACTTTTCCACCTCCTTCATCAGGAATGTCAGCTCAGAACGGAGCGAGGCCCGCCGAAAGCTGAGGGAATGCACAGGGCTGGTGGATTCGCTCATGTACATCGTCCAGTCACAACTCAACCACAAAGACGTGGATAATAAGGTTATTATTATTTTACTGGAATCTGCACATTTTTCCATCTATGCATCTTTAATCCCTGTTTTTTTTAAATCACATTAACTTTTGTCTCTCGATGTTTCTGCAGCTGGTGGAGAATTGCGTCTGCCTTCTGAGGAACCTGTCCTATCAGGTTCACCATGAAATCCCCGGCTGTGAAAATTTTAAAGAGCAGACTCCGCTCAACCAGGGCCCCGCCTCAGCCCACAAGGGAGGCTGCTTTGGTTCGCGAAAGGGCAAAGGTCAGTGTCGGACATGTTTTTACATCCAAAATGCCCTCTGCGTCTGAGACGTCTGCTGTTTGAAAGCCAGGCAGTCGCTGGTCGGTTTGAGCTTGCTGGTGGCGGAAGCACCTGTTGCTGTTTTTCACACTCTGCCACTGTTTCCCTTCTCCTCCCCCTGCTCCTTCTGTCTTCCCACCCTCCTTCACGTCTTCCTGTCTCTCCGCTGTGTTTAGATGAGTGGTTTTCCAAAGGTAAGATTTTCCTCTTGGTGTTGAATGCTTAAAGAGCTGCGGCTATCACCCATTTCACTAACGCTAAACAAACATCAGTGAGAGACGAAGGCCGTTTACTCGTGTCACACGGGCATGAACATTCGCCACTGAAACGACGCTGCATGCCCACGGCGCTTTCATCACTGGGCGTCGTTTCTAGAAGTAGAACACATAATAATCACTTTGCCTGCATGGGAATATTTATTTGATCATTTCTCCAATTTTGAATTTTATTTAATTTTTTTATTTTTATTTGCAGCAAAGAAGGATGGGGAAGACGGAAATCCAGAGTCTTACGATTTTCCAAAGAGGACGACGCCTGCCCACGGTATGACCAGTGGTTTTGTTTTTATGCTGAATATCTGTTTGCTTAACAAGCTCAAGAGTTTGAATATGCAGACATGTTTGTATTTGTCTTCATTTCAGTCTGAAAATGTTGGGTTATGTTTTATTGAATGACATTTAAAAACCTTTTTAGCTTTTAAACCAGAAGTTCTCAAATTTCATGTTCAAAGGTTGGGGAAATGAATCTAGATCAATAACTTGTAATCAAATTTAATCAAATGAATTTAATCATCTCTAAATTGCCTATAATAATTCATACTTGTGACCACAGGCTCCTGTCATTTTAACAGTAAAGCGTAATTTCCTTTTGTGCCTCAGAAGTTTAAAGTACCTTTTAAAGCAAGTGAGGTAAATCTCAGATGCTCAGAGTTGGTCATAAAATAAACCAATAGATAAAAACTGAATTTGTTTTTTTTATGTTTATTTTATTAAGTTAAGCACACCACTGCTCTATTTAAGGGGCAGCCCGCAGTTATACGGCGTGCCGGGTTTGGCTCCTGGACCTCGAGTCTGATACATGTGACTTAACTGTGACGCTGTTTCCTCGGGTCTGACGTCAAACCCGGCTCTGAGTTTTAACTTCCCGGGTAGCTGGAACACAGCATTGCTTTTAGGTTAAAGGCCTGTCAAGAATCTGTCTGACCCAGAATGCTGTCTGAGCTAACATGTCGTTGGCTAAAGGTTCATCACGCTCTGTTCATGGTTTTGTTGACATCAGGTTATGAGCTGCTGTACCAGCCAGAGGTGGTCCGCGTTTACACTTCTCTGCTCAAAGAGAGCAAGAACCCCTCAGTGCTGGAGGCGGCGGCCGGCGCCATCCAGAACCTGTGTGCCGGACGATGGACCGTAAGTATCAGATGCTTCGACAACTGAATTACCTTTTTAAAATGCTTTAATTATTGTAATCCTGCTGTAAAGCCTCTGAAAAGCTTAGCTTCAGCAGATGATGATGATAATGATGATGTGTGTGTGTGTGTGTGTCCAGTTTGGTCGGTACATCAGAGCCATGGTGCGTCTGGAAAAGGGCCTCCCCATCGTGACAGAACTGCTCTCCCATAGTAACGATCGTGTTGTTCGGGCAATGTCCGGAGCCCTGAGGAACCTCGCCATCGACAACCGCAACAGTGAGCTCTTGGGTAAGACAATCTTCTCTGTTCACCGAAAAACCCGTCCTGATTTTCACCTGCGCTGTGAAAATGAAGGAATGCTGACTCGCGTCTTTTCTCATGTAGGCGAGCACGCTCTGCCTCACCTGGTGGCCGTCCTGCCCGGAGGCCAGAACCAGTCTAGGTGCAACCTGTCAGAGGAAACCATGGTGTCGATCCTGAGCACGCTCACTGAGGTGCTCGGCAACAGAGTGGAGGCGGCAAAGAAACTGAGAATCGCATCTGGCATTGAGAGGCTGGTGCTCATCAGTAAAGATGGGTAAGTGTTTCAGGATTACAGATTTAAAAACCGTGTGGGGATATTATGAGAGAATCCGTGTAGAAAACATGCTGTTTGTATAGTGAGTAGAAATTAAGAGAGTTTAGAAAGTGTACATGCTTTTTCTTTTAGTTAGGAATGTTTTAATGACTATTTTGTCTCTATTCTTGGAAAAACTAAAGTGCAAAAGGCAATGATGAGATTTACCTACTTTCATGGCTTAAATTAAGCATTCTCAAATTGAGGGGGAAAAAATTAGAATTTCTTTAGCTCAAAAGAAACTTAAAATGTTTGCGATAACAGCTGGGCTTCAGATAAAAGTGTCAAGATTGAAATCTTTTGTGTGGCTTTTAGAGAGGAAGCTGGTAATAAATTGAGTCGAGCCAGGATGCAGCTTTGACACGCAACCTTCATACAGGCCTGCAACTTTGTTCGCATGAGTAGAAATACTTTCATATTTTAAAGTATGCAGGGTAAATTATAAATATACATACTAAAAGCAAACAAACGAAGCACAGGGCCCTGTAGGACACCAGCTGATAAACTCACCTTGCGATTAAGAATTTGGAAATGAGACAAATTTTAAAACTTTTTTTTTTCCTCTATAGAACAAAAATTCAAATAAAGTAACTTTTGTTGACCTGCTTTCCATAGGTGAAGAATCGACAAATTGTGTATGTCTGAAATCTCAAATCAAACTGTGTTGAATGCAGCAAAAATATTTAATCTGATCAGTAGCTTGATCAGATTAAATATTAAAGAGGCTTTTCCAACTTTTTACATTAAAGTTGCAAATTGAAAATGTAGCACGGCTCTCGGATCCAAGTCATTTCTTGTCATCACTTGTTCTTTAAAGTTCAACATCTCCCTTAGTTTATGTAATAAAACTAAGGGATGTCTTGACGGTCTAAGCTGAACACGTCTTTAATTTGGGTACTTATTCGGGTTTCTTCTAGCAGCCGCACTGACCGCGAGGTGCGTGGAGCGGCTCAGGTGCTGCAGCTCGTCTGGGCTCACAAAGAGCTGCGCCGGCCGCTGGAGAAGGACGGCTGGAAGAAGACGGACTTCACGGTGAACCTGAACGCAAACGCCACGACCACCAACGGACCGAGCACCAGAGCGAACGGCACCTACGAGGACAGCACCACGCCACTACTGGACAGAGGTACGGACATCATTTCTACCTCCGAGCCTGAATACGGGCGTTTCTTGAAATTAAAAGTCTGTAAACTCAAATGTATGTTGTATATTTTTAAGGTTATTTTTCCACTTCTGCTTGTTTTAGGAGATAAGAGGGATCTAATTCCCTTGAACGATCTTGGCCCTGGTTGGTATATTAATCTCTTCTTTGTTTTTGCGAATTAGTATTAAAGTCACTCTATGAATGTGCTGATCGGGTTTTTATTCGATCGTCCCTCAGATTCCTACACTACACTGGACCAGAAGGAGAGGAGACGCACGCTGGACGAAACCACAGACACTTTATCGGTACTTTAAAAAAAAACCTGTTTCCTGCCTGAACTGGACTAATCCCTAACCCGATGAACTGCGTTCAACATTTCCTCGCTGTGACCTTTTTAATATAACTCACTGACACTTCTCTCACAGTCACTTCCTGTCCACCTTCTTTCTCTCTCTTCCTCTGTCACTCAGCGAGGGGTGTATGGGAGCAGAAAGGGCTCCCTGCCTCTGTTGGACTCCTACGATGGTTAGCCCCGCACCCTCCCCTCTACCCCCCCTCTGCATGTAACAGCATGGTATGTCCAACTGACCTCTAATCCTGCATGTTTACTCTGAGCTTATTTTGTCTCTTATTACTTCAGACCCTTGAATAAACTGGTGTAAATCCACGGTGGTGTGCTGGAACGGAGGTGGAGGTTTATTGTGGTCATGTTAGATCTGTGACGCCCCCCCCAAACCCCCCAACCCGATGTTCTGTGCTGTACATATTGCTGTAGTTTGCCCCTGAGCTGGTCCTTGTACATTGTTTCTTCAGGTTTATAACTCTGGATAATACAAGTTTAGACGCTAGAACGAGGGCTCAGTGGTGTTGTCACAATATCATATAATTTATTTATTTATTTTACGATGATTTAAAAGTAAAATGATTTTTGCTTCCTCAAATTTAGTCAATCTCAAAATGTAAAATAGGAGCAAAAATATGTCTAATTACATGAAACAAATGGAAATATTACTAACTGAAAAGGCTATATATATATTATGGTCAGATTATTCCTTTGACTTGATGTTCATGCTTTTCTAATGGATTATTTATTGGCATGTTAATTTGCTTTGGTGTTTATGAGCACACCCTGGTGGTTATCCTTGAAACTGCACCCGATGTCCCAGCCTATAAGAAGATTTAACTTGTCTGATTTTATTTTCTGGCACCACTTTAGAAAATGCATATTTAGGGCAAACACCACTTGCAAGTATTTAGATCATTTTGGGTTATTTTTAGATTCATGATCTGTGACGCCAATCCATAAGGGATGATTTTGAAGTTATTTTACAGGCATTTTGTAAAAGAAGTGGTTACAAATCCAGAAAAATTACAATTTTGTTATTGCAGGTAATTTTAAAAAGCATAGAGAAAAGTTAATGTATTCTGTATCTATTTTTGCCTTTTATTCTTGTAGTACACAAGCACAGATTGGTGATGGAGAGTTTTTTTTGTCACACCTCTGTGAAAAATGAGCCAAGTCACAGGATTCACCACTTCATGTATAAACCATCACAGAAGTGTTGATGGTTTAAAAAAGTTAAATGTTTAAGTTCATCTTAATTCAAGCCTTAAAGTCTTTAAAATGTCACAATTTTCCCTTTAATTTTGTACAGTCACCTTTTATCTCAAATCTAAATTACAATGAAAAATGTCTGAAAGCATGAAGCTTAAAAAGAAGATTTCCTGTGTTACTGTGTCTTTATCTTAAAGACGAGGGGGAAAAAATCTGAATTTCTAAAGAATAAAGTGCTTTTCTTTTCAAAAATAAAAACAATGGTTGCCGTTTGTGTTAAAACGGATCAAATTTCAGACACCAAACAAATGAATTAAATACTGAAACATTAATACTCAAAAAGCTTTAGCATGCAAACCATCAAACAGCAGCGTTGTCGCCTGTTCAGTCCGCTTAACTTAACCTTTGAAATAAAAATTGCTATATCTGATTAGTTGTCACAGAAAACATTTGAAAACATTGTAATCCACTTGATCTGCCTTTATTGTACAAGACGTTTAACTGATGCAAACTACGTGTTAAATCACTGAAGTCGTATTAAGTTTAACATGTGCTAAAATTGTTCTCTTCTTTATCAGCTTCAATTAAATACGCTTTACTTTTAAAAGTTGTGACGGCACCAGTGTGCAGCTGCCATGTTGTATCTTTCTTGTTGCTGTTGTTCATAGATACCTTTTTATTTTCCCAGTGGTGTTTAATTGCCGTGTTTCGCCGTTTGTTGTTTCTACAGAAAAACTCATAGTGTGCATCACCCAGACCGGGCCGCCGCTGCCCTACCACTGCTACTGAGGCGAGCGAGGAGGCCGACCTGGACGCCGTCTCCTCCTCTTCCTCCGTCTGTCCCTCCTCTCTGTCGCCACACAGCTGGGATCTGAAGATGAGGATCAGCATCCAAAGAAAGTGGTTGTGTTGCAGAAAAACGGTTACAGACAGCACACACACACACACACACACACACCTGTTTCATTCAATTGTAGCAGCAGAAATATATTCAGTTTATAAATTATAGTTGTCTTCTGTAAAGGCAATCACCTTTGTTGACAATCATTTTATTCTGCAGCCTTCATCCTGCTTTTTTTTTTTCTTCTTCCATTTCTTTTTCTCGCTAAGTAAACAGATAATCATGCTCAGTATGTTGCTGCCAGCCCCTGCATCCGAACGATGGATCTGTCTTTAGCCGTGTGTGTAGGGGAACATAGTGTACATAGGCGAAACAGGATGACTGCATTGGTTTTGGCGCATTAATTTAAATTGTCCCTTTCCTGGGAACGCTGGGAGGCTGGCTGCACCCACAGGCCGCCCTGTAGATGGAGAATGTTTATATAGGAGTTATTTTCCTGTCTAGAGTTATCTTCTCTGTTGGGATGAGCACAGACCTGTATATTTGTCAAAATGCTAAACCTGTGGCCGTGTGTGCGTTTCTTGTCAAAAATGATTATGGACCCTTTTTTTTTATTATTATTATTGAGTAATGTCTTTGCTTGTACGGACCAGACACGTTTAATTGTTTTCGTCTGATTGTCCTCTGTTTTATTTTAAATTTTTAAACCGTCTTATGTTCCTGCTGCCTCTTTTTCTGTTTTTAATTTGTTTGTTCCTCTCCCCCCCAAGTAGAAAATAAGTTTTGAGCTGCTTGTTTCGTTTTATTTCTGCCTGGATTTAGCAGACTCGTCCAGTACAACGTGTCAAACCTGGTACTGAGATGTGAAGCTGTGACAAACACTACTACACGTTTAACCACTAAGCAGACATTTCCTGTCTCCATACTTAAAAGAAAAAAAAAATCAGATGAACTTTCTCTGACTTTTCAAATAAGAGTCTGCCATGTAGCCATTTGTACCTTCACCTCCAAATCCGTTTTGCGTCGACTGAAATGTGAATTTCAGAGGCTTTTGTTACTCAGAGGAGACTCGAGTTTTCCTGCAGCTTTGGGAGAGATGCTCTATAATTTAAATTTTGATCTGACCCATTTGTTTTGTGTCCGGTGTGTGTTTTTGTTTTGGGGGGTTTGTATGTGGGTGAGAGCATTATGCAATTTTTCTTTTTAATTCAACTTTCACTGCTATGTTTTTAAAAGCAAAAGAGACCAATCTTTTAGTTTGTTTTTTTTTAATCTCTTCACACATATAGTATATTTGTACTGTTGCCTATCCATGTAAAATTATGACGTACCATACACCTGCCTTGGCTCTGAGCAGTTGCTTTTTCAGTGAAGTATGTAACTGGTAATACTGTTTGTTTTTTTTTTTATAAATAAAGATTTTTTCTTAGACAAGTTTTTGCCACCTGTGTCGTGCTTTGAGTTGTCGACTAAGAAACGGCACCGTAAGATGTCGACGCTTTTTTTTAAGTCCTTTTAAAACATTCAGCTTTTCTTGAAATGGTGATATTTTATATTAATAAATATCACCATGTCAAATTTCATGTTACTCCATCTAAAACATACTCTTAAGTAAAGTATGGACAATTCATAGTGCTGTTTTTTTAAACGTGATTAATTAAAATGTAAAACATTTTTGCTTCTTTTGCCTTGTTTTGAGGATTGTCTGCCTTTATTTTGTATCAGAAAAGAGGAGCTACTTTAGTAAAGTATTCATTTATCTGACTCTGACACTTGATCTTTCTTGATTGAGTTTCTTTAGATTTTCTTTTTTGTTTGGTGTGTAGAGTGTGTCTAGGTTATAATATCCCTACATGAGATGAGTGGGAACTTCTGTCACCAAACATTTCTAATTAAAGAGCCGGTTGTGTCTCGGTAATTTCATCCCTCTTGACACTCATTGGGGCAAGTTGCAAACACTAAAACTTGACCCCGTCTGCTCTTCTCTCCCTAACATCAGTTTGCTCTGTGAAGCCTTTTGAAGTTTGCTTCATGGATTAACTAATTATCAAAAGCTTTTCCAATCCAGCAGAAAAAGATTTGCCTTTGAACGAGTCGCGTTTCTACAAACCCCTCCGTCAAAACGCAATCGAACATGTTCACAACAAAGCAGCAGAGGACTGGAGCTCTTGACATTCTCAACTTTTTCTGATGTCTCCCGTTTTGCATATCGACATGATTTTTGCGCTCCGCTACGTGTCTGGTCGTTTTCAGTAATGTGGCACATTCAAAAGGCAGCTGCTGGATCACGAGGTGGTGGTGCGGCTTTGGAGGCGCATAGCCGACTGTAAATGGTTTTAGTGTTAGTCAGGCTACGGGATTTGTTACGTGTCAGCCAAGTGAGCCAGATTTAATTTAATTTTACAGGCTTTGATTCCACAGGGCCAAAGATCGGATTGCTCACTGGTGTCTTTTAGCCGAGTGTGAATGATCGAAGTTTCCCCCCCATGTCTGAGAACAGAAGTCTGAATCTGACCTAGTTTTTTTTTTTTTTTTACGCTGCTCCAGCATCGAGTCCGATGTGCTTCACCCTCCTCGGAACACGTTGTCCCTTTTCAGCCCACTTGCCTCCTCTGAACATTGTGTCGCGTCAGTGACGTGCGGTGAGGTTCATTGCTGGTGAGGCACCGACTTACCACCTATAGAGACACCATGCATGTTATTGCACGTATGGAAAAAAAAGACTAATCTTCCATAGCCGCGTTAACTCAGTGAAACTTGGAAATGTAGGTATTAATTTCGTGATATGATCCACAGCAAAGGGAAAGAGCTACACGCAGACTCGTTGCCATAGCAACTGACAACAACGCCGCTTCGTGTTTTTAGGATTTAGCGCCAAAAAACATTCAAGAATTTTCCACACCGAACAGAACATTTAGTTTGTTGTTGTAGTACGTTTTAGGCTTAATGTTTTATTAATAAGATTAATAAAACAAATTTTGTATGTCTAAATCTGAATTATTTAGGCATACAAACTGCAGCCTACAAAACGCACATTTCATTAAAAAACTAAATAATGTTTTAATGTTGATGTTTTACCTAGCAATATAAATGATTTTATTATTAAATATTATTTTTCCATGATGACAGGTGTGGCTCTGCCTCACTTGCATCCCCCATACAAAAGATGTCCCTTATTGGGATTTTATGTGATAGACCAATACAAATATGTAAATGTGAAGTTGAAGAAAGAGGAATATATATCTTTCAAATACATGTGTGTTTGTATAAATAATAGTGAAAAATACAAGTCTTCTGAGTGTTAGAAAGCAATGAAGGCAGCTGGCTGCTCAGGGTTGAAGTTGTGAGGCAAAACTTTGAGACCAAGCTTTTTGGCATTCAGTCAAAGAAAAAAAACATGTACTGACAAGAAGAAAAACTAAATACAGGGTAATCATGAAAGAAAAGCTTCACTAGACTTGAGATTGGATTGGATTTCAAACTCCAAACTTCACTGGAGATTAGAGATTGAGATTGGAGGAGGTTTCACCTTTCAGCAGGACAATATCCTTAAACATGCAGCCGGAGCAACAACGGATTGCTTTTGAGCAAAGCATGTTATTGGGTTAGGATGACAGACACTTTAGCTAATTAACTGAGCTTAAAATATTTGAGCAAGTATGGAGAAAAATGTTGGGTTTCCACACCTGCAAAGACCTTCAGCTGTGGGCGCCAAACATTCACTCCAGGTTACTTAACACAAATGAATGACCAAACTTTTCATTTTAATCATAAAACAAATCTAAAATTCACCTCACAGTTATGCTTTATTTCCATAATTAACGATGTACATTCATGTTTGTGGCTGTAAGATGATGAAATATGAAAAAACACTTTACAAGACACTTTAAATGCTGCCATCCTGTTGGCATGATCTTAAGACAAGCTATATTTTTAACCGGCGGGGTTTAAAATACACCAAATAAGTAAATGATAGCGTTTTAACAGAGCATTGAGACGATATAAAGTTGTTACTAGCTGTGAAGTCCTCCAGCTGCACCTGTCTTAATGTAAGAACTCTTTAGTCAAAGCTGTAATATTAGAACTAATAAACAAGTGGGAAACATTAACGTCCTCTCACTGGTGCAAGCACATTTCTGACCTGCATGTGTGTGTGCATGTCTCTGTTAGCCACCCCTCATACCTACGTGTGTGAGTGTATAATATTTTAACCTGTTCTCCTGGCACACACACGCAGCCGTTAAAACCGAGATCACCAAAAGTAGCAGCACCCTTCCTTACACGTGTCCTGTCATTGGGTGTCAAATCTATTTATGGCTTCCCTGCTGCTCTTTGATTCCTCTCCGTCCATCCGGAGCTCAAAGGAGAAGGAGGAACATTTAATGTCAGTGCGCAGTTTATCTGACGAGGTGGGGGGATTCGACTGGGAGGCCTGCAAGGACGGGAGACCAAGGACTGGTTTGTTGAGGGATTTCATCTTTGGATTAATCACAGCAGGAGTCCACGTCAGAGGGAACCACAGCACAGGGGGGAGATTAAGTTTGGCTTCATCCTTACTTCTTCATAATCCCACTGGCTGTTACTTTTTTATTCGGGGAGTAATGTGAGTACCTACATCGGTTTGGGTGCAAAGAAAGGACTTACAACCCATGGATTCATCCGAGGGCCCCTCTTCGTCACCTGAGGAGTCTTCGGATAACACTCCGGCCCCGGACTCCTCCCGCCACACGACCCACACCGGCCACCAGAGCGGCCTCAGCAGCCTCAGCTACGGAGTCGGTGTTGCCTGGCACCACCTGAGGCCCTTCCTCCCCTTCTTCCTCATCAGCTTCATGGTTGTGGCCCTCGTCTATCTGATGCAGGCCATCATCTACGGGGGGCCCTTCAAAGACCCGCTCTTCTTTGTCAAGTTTTACGAGCGGTGGCCGCGACCAACTCCTCCACAAGAGTCTCCGTCCCCTACAAAGGTTTTCGCCACGGTCCCCTCCCCGTCGTTTGTCCAAGTCCTTAGCGGTGCGCTCAGACTCAACGATACATCGTAAACTTGGAGAAGACGCTTCTTTCCGGTTCGACTTAATCGAAGGACGTTCCAAATACTGACCGGAGGGATAAGACCAAAAGCAGATCTTGTTGTTTTTTTGTGTAAAGTTTTATATTGTGTCACTTATGTGGAAAATATTAAATGGGAGAGTAACGGTTTGTGCCTCCATTGATGCGTCTGGGTACAGTCACCGATAAATTAACACTGTCAGCGAGTTAATCAAAGGTGTCGATCTAGTAGAAATGACTTCTGGGTAACAATCTGTAGGTTGATAAGAGGAAAATGACTAACATTCTCCCAATAAAGATGAGCAGGACTCGTCAACACGTCCTGTCAGAGTTGAGCAAGAGTTTTCCAAGAACAAACTATTACATCATACGGGGATGTTTTCTTCAGGTTCACAATGATTAAGCATAATTATTGCTAAACATGTCTCTTTTCTGATGATGAGATTGTTTTACACTGAAAGAGGTGAGAAATATGAGTTTTAGAAATAAAAAAAAACATTTTTTAACCAAAAATACTGCCGAGTCAGTTACATAACTGAGCCAGTTGTTGATGTTTTTTGTTGTTTTATAGAGATTGTCCGCTTCTATAAACTCCAGCATTTTGTTATCACAATAACACCTATTAACTACTGGAAATATAACACCCTGAAATATATATATTTTTAAATGTATGCCAGTATTTCTGTCCGAAAGATGTTAAAGCTCATCAGAAATTTGAGCTGGTTGCGGTCAGAAACATTTCAACACTTGTTTGCTTTAGTACCAAATGCCTGTGTTGTGTTACCATCTCCATGGCTCAGCATGCAAACAACTTACTCATAAGTGTGAGGACTGCTGGGGCCTCAATGTCTTTTTTTATCTGCTTAGGAAAAAACTCAATGGGCAGATGAACGAGTTGCATGCCTACAAAAACATACCTCTTAGGAAGCGGGAGTCCTGTCTTTGTCGGAGCCATCCATCACAAGTGGACAAGCAGTGGCCTGTTCTTTTGTTTGTTTGTTTAAATGCCTGTTTTACTTGCTTGCTGTCTAACACAGAGAGATTATGTGGTTTTAATATCATAACACAACTTAGGCTTTTTCTGGTACTGTCATCAATAGTTTGTTGTGACAAACAAACGATTTCAGAAGAATGAAATCTGAATCACATAAATCTTGCTCTCATGCTGTGTCATCCAGGGCTGGACTCGGTTTATAATTCTGCACTATGCTTTGTAACTAATGGAGTCAATATTACGCCTTATGTATTTTTTTTAGGTGGAAATAGAGGAGAAACTATGCACATGCTGCTATATTTGTTGCAAATTACAGAAAATGTTTTTTGTTCCTTTGAAGATGTATTCTGTTTTTATTTTTCTGTCTGATCCAAAATCAAGTGAAAAAGTAACTTCCCACATAATGTGTTCACTGTTTCTGTTACTCTCGAGCAGATGCCATCACACAATAAATGTGTCCACATCTCTCTGGAGGAACTTGTGTCCACTTTTCCCTGCAGAATTGCTTTAATTCATCAACATTGAAGGGTTTTTTTGGAGCCATTGTGGCCAAACATTTATTTTTTTATTGTTGAGTCTTGAATACTAGGACCCGAATTGAGGCTAGTGAAGCCTGAAGTTTTTCTGGGTTATTTTGTAATCTGAATGATGACTTCTGGAAACCATATTTTCTATATTTTCTCCTTTTTTGTATAATGTCACTGTCTGTGTGGTTCAATGCAGTCCAAAAGGCTTATAAATTAATTTGTAACACAGACTAAATCATGTCAGTGACTTTGTACCTCAACTGTTCTCGTTTTTCTGTATATTAGGATATATTTTGTTGCTTTTTGATTTTTTTGGCCTACTTTCTGTTGTCAGATAGATACTATTTAAGTGATATCTTGATTTTAAATGTCTTTTCTGAACCGTTCCAAGGTCTAATGAAATCTAAATTAACTTTATAAAGACACTGGTTTATACATTTCTGATTTTACAAAGAGAGAGCAAAGGAGAGAGATTACTTTTTCAAATAAGGCCACAGTGGTTTGGAAATGTTGCTGTTTTCCTTGTAGAAATGAAATCTTTTGAAAAATACAAGGGGAAATATAAGAAATCTATACTTCTTTTCAATTATCTTTCTACATTTAATTCAAACCTTATATAGTGTCGTGAAAGTATTTATAATTTATAAGATCTACAAAAATATAATCTAAAATGGTATTGTTGTATTTAGCTTTTAGTTAGTTTGAATTTCTAAGGAGTGGCTCTAAATATTTAATATTTGTATGTCTTTTTCAGTGTTAATACCTGTGTTCCTCTCTCTTTTCATTATTATTATTATTATTATTATTATTATTATTATTATTATTATTATTATTATTATTATTATTATTATTATTATTATTAATAATAATAATAATTATTATATCATTATTATGGTTGTTGTTGTTGTTAGCCAATGAGCTAATTCTGCTGGTAAAGGGTAATTTACAATCACACAAAGATAAAAAAAAATGTGGACAAAAGCCTCACTTTCTTATTTTGAGTAAAAGAAGACAACAAATGCAGTCCTATTTTAATTACAAATCAACAGAAATCTCAAAGTCCAGCAAAAATTGGATTTCATCGTTTTGTTTTGATTGACAAAAGAAGCTGGAAGTACGTGCAGAAACCCTCTTGGCTTTGTTTTCACTCTTTCGTTGCATATCCACAGAGTCCGGTTTTGGTCATTGTGGATCGCCACTGTCGCCACCTGGCGACGACAGTGGCGAATTGCTGCCTCGTTGCCTATCCCGCTTTGCTGGTGACCACCAAAATGACCCGTGGCTGGTCTCTACTTCTTTTAATCAGACTGAAATAAAAAAAGAGAGAAGACTCAATTCACACGTTCGTGTTATGTATATAAAATATTTTCTGTACATTTTTGGACTTCAGAAATCATTTTAGGGCCCTTTAAGACGGTAAGTACCGACGTTGTCGGACACCTGCGCGCGTTTTACTGTATAGAAATTTAGCTAGCATAGAGTTTGTTTTTGGCAATAAAACTCAGTAGAGTTATTAGACTGTATATTATGGTGTGTTTGAAGTGATAACCAGCAGCTGGACTGTCAGGACCGATTAAATATGCCTATTTTAAATAGTTTGGTTTTGTAGTTAGCCTGCAAAAGGTTTGCAATGCTAAACTCAGGTGTGCTTGATTCAGGCGACTTGCCTTTGAGCCTGGACCCCCGTATATATCTGCCTAAAAGTGATTAAGTTATCTGATATAATTAAAGGAAAACTGAAGTCATATAATTATTTTAATGTGGTTTTAAAAAGTCATAAGTCTCATAATTACCAGTGTGTTGGAATAAATAGGATAATTATGTTTGTAATACTATTATATATACAGGTGTGACAGACAAAAACACACTTATAGTAAAAAATAAAGTTACCTATATGAGTGACTTCTATTTTTTATATAATGCAGTGTAGTCTTTGCAAAATAAAAGAAAATGCTGTGATGAATTTATTTAAAATAATTTTCAGGTGGGTTTTTATGAAAATGACAGGATTCAGATAATCGAGTCTTTCTGTTACGAATTAAAAATCACACTTGTCTGATTCACCATTATTTTGTGCCTTTTGACTCCTGCTCTGAAGTGGATGGAGAAATGTGGTGCTACCAGAAACCGGGCTTCGAAGCCCTCATCGTTGCTGAACTACGAAAGCAGCAGCAGTGCAGCCAGTTCTGTGACACTTTGCTCAAAGCTGGAGGTACAAACTCACTCACAAATTAGTACAAATGCATTTTTGTTGATAATTCATATAAGGTTGCTGCTGATAATTACTTGTGGGACAAATATTTGCAAACAGTTCCGTGCAAATTTATATATTACTTAGCAGAAAGTTTTGCAATATGCTGTAAATAGGTCTTTATTAGTAGTTATCTGAGCTGCTTTTGGAAGTTTTCTTTCCACTTTTGCTGCTTTCTTGCTCAATGTGACTGCAGAGCAAGATCAAATCTAAAGGAACATCTTTATTTTTCTAATGCATATTGTTTAAACGGTTTTTATGTCGATCTTTTCACCGTCAGGCGTTTCGGTCCCAGCACACAGTTGCATTCTGTCGGCCATCAGCCCTCACATCTCCTCGGCTCTGTCGTCCTCTCCGGCGCCCCCTTCTGGACAGAGCCGCCTCCTGGAGTTCCAGGCCCTGGGCGCCTGCACCCTGCTGCACATCATCCGGCTCCTTTACTCCGGAGAGATGGCCGGGGAGGGGGAGAACGAGAAGCAGGAGGCCATTTACGCCGCAGCCAAGCTCGGCATCAGCGGCTTGGTGGAGGTGACGAAGAGCAGAGGACGTTTTGGTGGAGGGACGGAGCAGTACGCGGAGGTGGGGGTCCAAACGGAGTCGCAGAGGACCGAGGAGCATGAGGGGAGGCTGGTCAGGTGGAGGAGAGAGGTGAGGGATGGGTCCACCTATATGTGGAAAGAGGCGGAGGTGTCAGGTGGAGGAAGAGACATGTGGACTCAAACTGAGGAACAGCTTGTCGACTCGTGTCCTCCTGTCCCCGCTGTGGTCCCCTATGAGACCATCGACATGAGCGTCCTCCAGAGTTTAGGACACACAGACTCTCACCCGCTTGTCACGGTCATCTACCCACCCGAAGAAAACCAAACGCTGCAGTACTCCGCTGCTCCGCCAGGCTGTCTGCAGGAATCCACAAGCACATCTGTCGCCATAGTGACGCCACAGTACGCGCCTCTTCCTGCGCCTCTTCCTCATTACTCCACCCAGGCGGCTCCCTGTGTGGCCGATTCTCAGAGCTGCTGGGCCGACCCTAACCCAGTGGAGTGGGAAGGAGAGAGGTTGGAGCAGTTTGAGGGAAATATTGTGGGATTCATCAACCACTTCCTGAACCCGGAGAACAGGGAGAGCCCCCGCAGGGGGCGGGCAGGGAGGAGGCCAAGGGGGGCCCAGGCAGCCAAGAGTGGACAGCAGAGGACCAGGAGACCCAGAGGGAGGCCGGTAGGGAGGGGGCGAGGCGCGTTCACTCAGATGGTGGATGTGCAGGAGATTGGGGTGAGCAAACTGCAGAAACTGTTCCTGCACAGGTGGAGGGTGAGGACGCCCAGAACAGGTCAGGGTGGGGGCGCTGTGGGCAGGAGGTTACACCAGAGGACCAGGGAGGAGCAGGAGCCGGCCAAGAAGAGCCAGAGGAGACGTGGAAAGGTGTTTGAGGAGGACCAGAGTCAGGAGACGCAGCAAGGCGGAGGGGGAGCGAACACCCAGCGGGGGAGAAGAAAAACCACACAGCAGGTTGCCAAGGTGAGGGAATATAACCACTCAGAATTATGGAAACGAGAAAAAAAAAATCCTGATTTTTCTAAAATTAAATCTTCGAAAAAGAAAAATTTGATTCGTCGATTAAATGTATCGCCCAGCCCTAAAACTTAGATATGCTGGAGGCAGAGCGAACACTGTTTTATCAAAGTGTCTTCACACTTTAGTGCCCTTTCTGTGAATCACTTGGGCTGGAAACCAATCAGAGCGCATCTTTGCTTAGACATTTATGGGAAAACAGTTTGTGAAGTTGAACTGAAGCCGATCTACAGTTAGAAAGTGTCTTTCTTGAGTAAGTTAGTAAACTTTATTTATGTAGCATTTTTTACAGGTCAGAAACCACAAAATAAAATCTATTAAATAAAACACAGCAAACCTAATAACACGCACTCCTGTTTTCACCAATTACTCTAAGATTAAATCAGCCTTTTTTATAACATTTTTCTTCAGAGTGTTTGTGGTTTAACTGAATAGTTTTTTTGTTGTTGTCATAATTGATCTTTTCTCTCTCTGTTTCCAGGCCAGTCTTTCTATTGGCACAGATCCGATCTGCAGGAACCAACCAACACCATCCAACAACCTCTACAGTGGGCCTAGTGTAACATCTTATAGTCCCTCCATTCAACCGATGCCTTTGCATGCGACACCATACGTTTCCCCAGCACCATCCCATCTCTACAGCCCACAGTTTGCTCCTCCAGCTCCTCCAGCTCCTCCGGCTCCTCTGCCTCATGAGGACCAGCCTGAGCACATCGATCGTTTGTTGGAGGAGGTCTTTCAGGATCTGGACATTTTGCCACACAACAAAGCTCCTCTTTCAACAGGCAGCAACATTCCTGGCAACTCTGCTATCCAAAACAAACACCAGGCTGAGATTAGCAGCTCTGAGATGCCAGTGCTGCAGCAGCAATGTGAAGGGGAGCTGAATGACATTCTGGAAAACTTACTCCAATCATTTGAGCAGCATGTTGAAAGCAATACCGCCAGCTCTTGCATTCAGATCTCTCCAGAAGCCAGTCAGCCAGTTCAGAGGAAACACAAAACAACCAAGAGTCATGACGAAACCTCTCACACACCTTCTCTGCAGCGCATAGTCAATCACTCTCAGTCACCTGGAGTACAGAGGGCTGATACCGGACTATCAGACACCCAGGCCGTTTCCTCTAAAAAGTTCAAATCCGTCACACCAGCAAGGAGGCCGAAGAGAAGGAAGTCAAGCGCGTATCTGTTCTCGTTAGAGAAGAAAAGGGTGAAGAAGCTGGCACCGTCGCGGGACTCAAAGGCCACGTCGGGTCAGGATCAGCTGGAGAAGAAGCTGCAGCAGACACCGGTGGTGAAACTGGCTAGAGCCAACTTGCTGTCAGTCAGAGCGACGCTGCAGGCAAACAACTGTGAGCGTCCTGAGGAAAAGGTGACTAAACTATCTGCAACCTGCTGATGTTTTTCAGTTTTTCTGAAGAGGACCAAGTAAATAATGTAAAAATGGCAGCTAACCGAAGATGATAGTCTGTCTCACTAAAAAGTAGCAATAGGCAAAACTAGATGATCACTGTTTCCTGGAATACCATTTAATTTTATTTCAATACTTCACCTCAAACAGTAAAACCTATATAGACGTATTACACAGAGATATATTTGAGATTTAATTCTGTTTATTCTGATTATTATCACTTGAAGCTAATTTTTACCCAAAGCTCAATTTCCCTGAAAACTTAGAGTATTACATAAGAGGAAGAGATCCCTATTAAAAAGTGACATATGACCTAATGTGTGTTTAGCAGCAGTAAACGGGTCCCTGTGTCAACTGTTAAGAAATTAAATCAGTTGGACAAAGCTAAAAGGAGACAATGGCTCTTACAGAAAATGTATCAACTCTTACTTTGGTGTGCAATATTTCCTGCAGAGTCTAACAGCATCAAAGGGAAACTCCCATTTTGGCCAATTCAGAAGGCACTTGGTCACAAAGTTCTACCCGATCAGGAGCAGATTTAGAGATCCACAAATCAAGGTGAGCATGAACCTTTATGCTAAGACAAATTCTTCTGGTTTCCCCCTTGCTAAGCCTGTTGCTCAGGGCGCCAGGGCAGTCCTCCAGCTGCCTGCCGTGTTTTTGAGTTAAAAAATGTTTAAAGTTGACAGGAAATTTAAAAACATCATTTGATAGAAGATTAATACATAAACACCAACTATAAAGTGTTTGAAAAAAGGCAATCAAGCCTGGCCCCAGGCTTATATTACACTGAGGGAAACCCTGGGTATTATTAGGATGTTAAGAAGCACCACTGATTTGTAGTTAAAGGTTTACTTGCAGACTTATTAACTTGGGGGCTATTTATGATTTTAAAGGCTTTCACTGTACGTCTCAATATTTTCCCATTTCCCTCCCTGAAGGCTTTTCTTCCTGTCCCTTCGGGTCAATGGTGATCCAAGGCTTGTGGTGGGCATGGTGTTGTCCACACAGTCGATCATATAGTTAGTTACACACTGAGTCACGACGTCGATGTCCTCTAAACAACCTGCAGACCTTCTTCAGCTTCCTGTGATCACTTTCTCACAGCTCTCTTCTTTACAGGCTGTCTCTGAACAAGGGGATTATATTCCACCTAGAGAAATATAAGACTGGTCTACATTTCTTGTTTTGGAAACATAAAATAATTGGAAGCTAAACTGATGACTTCATATGTATTGCCAACAACAGCTGAGGGTGAAATATAAGCAGTTGCCAAAATAACGTTGATAAAGTGTCTTGGAAAATAGTATGTAGTAGGGATGTGCCGATCAGGTTTTTTTCTCCCGATACTGATCACCCCTGAGGGCTGATCGCCGATTCCGATCCCCGATACCGATCACATAATTGTTATTTATTTATTTTTTATCATAAACACTTACATTATGTGGAAAAAGGATCCATGAATTCACCTTAATTTAGACAAAAACTTGTTTTTAATAACTTTTCCAAGAAGAAAACTAAACAAAACAGGCATTGTGCAAATTGAACTGCTATCAATAATACTATCTTTAACAAACTGATAACATATGAGGCTCTGAAGAGGCTAAATAATGCAAAGAGCCAAAATAAAACCTCTCAACATTG
>CAEGAF010144450.1:0-17838 GCA_903067075.1 Micropoecilia bifurca | reverse complement strand
CACTTTCAGTCTGTGTCCAACCAGAGCAGGTATTGTGTAGTTGGTGCTTTTAATCGGTTTTCAGTTAAATTAATTCAGTCCAACTTTGTAACAGTCACAAAATTTCACCAAAATCACTCTGTCCCTCTAAAATCTTTCAGAAAATTGCAAAAGTGTATTGAATTGTATCGCTTGCTGAATATCGCAATATATATTGTATCATGGGCTGAATATCGCGTATCGTATCGTGAGATAATTGTATCACTACAGCCCTAACTCACATCTAGGGACAATTTAGAGAAACCAATCAACCTGACAGTCATGTTTTTGGACTGTGGGAGGAAACCGGAGTACCTGGAGAAAACCCATGCATGCCACAGGGAGAACATGCAAACTCCATGCAGAAAAACCAGGGAATCGAACCCAGAACCTTCTTGCTGCAAGGCAACAGCTCTACCAACTGCGCCACTGCACAATTGTGGCGTTTTCAATGAATAAGAAACGCAATTAAAATAAAGTGTGAATAAGTTTGTTTGCATGATAATTAGTTAAAAAACATGCAGGGCCATCAGTCTCCCGCTACTTCCTGTCCGCTTCTTCTTCGTGGTTTGACGCAGTGGCAACATTCGGCTGCTGGCCATGCAACTTGTGTGAAGCATAAAAAGTGTTTCCTTTGCAAAATAAACCAATTTTGAACCATCTCATCCTAGTGGGAAAATGTAAAAAAAAAAAAATCTGATCAATTGTAATTTAACTTGCTGTTTCACAATGTCTCTTGAAGAATGCAAATTGAAGAAATTTGACGTTAAACAGTAAAATTTGCTCCTTTTCTTTTGTTTTTTGCAAAATCACTTTGAGATATTCTGAGATATTTGCTTAAGCTGTTTGGTGTCAAAAGGTTTGTTAGTTACGTCCTGTAATAACTTGGATTAACTCATTTCATGATGAAACTACATGAGATTTCCCCTTTCAGAGTGTCTGGTCAGGTGAGCTGAAGGAAAGGAGAAGCCGTTCAGTTAGTTCACAAGATTAAAACGTGAGAGAAAGTGTCAGTCAGCCACAGCTACGTCTCTGAATAAGTAGATTTTCTCATTAGTAACACCAGTTATTGTCCCATAAAAGGTGGAAAAACATAAAATATTGATAAAATTGTCATGTAGAGAAATGGCAGTCTTGATTACAAGGTTTTTACCCACATGTGAGGTTGGAAATCCCACTTTTCTTATTAGGAGATTAGCCTAATGCCTTAGCGTGGGCTAACAAAGGCCACTGCCTCAGTGCTTGGTGAATGGGATTACATTTTCAGTTGAAATAAAAACAATTGCAGCAAAGTCCGGCCTTGTCTGAGCTCCATCAGCTCCACACGTGTCGATGGAGGAGAAGTTAATCCTGAGACTTGTTCTCTCTCTGACGCTGTTCAACTTAAACTGGCTTAAATTAAGAACAAAAACATGTTATTTTATTGATTCTGTAAGATGGTGGCGTGTGACGTTCAGTGACACGAGAGCCGGAAACCTTGGCACCCAACTCTCCTCATCCCTGACCGTCCCGCAGCAGGGCTTTAAATACCAGCAGCCACCCGAGGAAGCACATGCAACACACGACACACGCCGGTCAATCCACTTAAAGAGGCGCTTTAAGTGGATTATACTGTCAGCGTTAAGTCATGGAGCCTTATGGAAAATAACACAAACAGCAACACTTGGGTTGGAAGGAGAGAGAGTTTAGATTTGTCAAGGATAGGAACCTGAAATGTATGGTAACATTGCTCCATTCTTGTTTTAAACTAGAGATAGAGAAGCATCTGTGCCAGTTATCTGCGTTTTAATTATTACAGTAAGTAATGCTAAACTGGATGCCCTCCATTGCTACTTTGTGGCTACATTCACATTGAAGTCCGAACGACCCAATTCTGACCTTTTCACCCCAGAAATATCAAACTTTTGCTACTTATATATGTGGAACTAATTCAGACATGTATCCGATCGTTTTCGGTGTCATAGTCTGAACGATCGTGACGCATTTTATACAACCTTTACATCATCGATTTGAGAAAAGCGTCACAATTTTCCACCAGCAGAAACCAAATGCGTTAAATAGGAATGTAAATAATGGCGGAAAATTATAATATTGAAAAATCTAAACGTAAAGAGCATCACATCACACTGTAAAACATTTGAGTTGTATCTTGTTTTCTATCTTCTACTCTAGTCAAATAAATTTAGTGAGTTTGTGAAAGATAAACTTACCACAGAAAGTTGTGTTAATTTTTATTAATTTATTCAAACTTCCAAGAGTTGAATCAACTAGAGTTTTTAGGTATCACTTAAAAAACTGAAGGAGTAAAAAGACAGGAGTGGGACCCATTTCCCAGAATGCTTAGCGGCATGTTTCTGCATCCTGAAATGGAAGTGCTTTACATTGATGGGACTCTGGTGTTTTATTAAGGTAAATGTTTATTTTAAAGTTAGAGAAATGTGACTCTTCAACCAGGTGAGGACCGTTTTCTTTTTCTTGCATATTGTTAAATAATTATTTGGATAAATTGCAGCATTAAGTTAAAACTCTCAATTGAAGATTAATGAACTTAACTTGCCTCTTGTTGTTAAATCAACTTCATAAACTTTAATTTCTGAATTTTAACCAAAACAGTTTTCTTGTCAAATTAAACTGCATTTTCCAGGCAGCAGGTGGACTTTCATTTTCAAGTTAAACCAACTTCAAATTGTTTTACAGTGCATAATCTTACCACTCCACCAGATTAAAAAATGTTTATCTATATAAATTACAGCTGATGCTCCACAAAACACTGTTGCTGTTGGTTGGCTCTCTTCGCTGAATAGCTTTAACATAAACCAACTTCTTTAAACGTCAACGTCCTTCTCCTGCGTACTGATCACTTTAGGGTTGTAAACTGTTCACACAAACGTCTGATTGCAGTTGCATCAAATTAGTGACATGAACAACACACAAAAATATCAGATTTCAGCAAATAAATTGGAACGTAACCTCAGTTGGAAACGGAAACAGATGGCTGAACGTCTGGCTGCAGGGTCAAAGGAGAGAAAGTTGCCTGCAGGTTGGATACATGCAGAGACGCAAGAGAAGATTTTCCTGACAAGCTTTAAGTTCAAAGGTTGATCTCCAGTCTTGATTCTTAAGCATTTTGACTGGCAAGATACAAGTATTATTTCATAGTTTATGTATTTAATTATGAGGGTCCCTGTGATTCCAGTGCTTAGTCCTTTAATTTATTTAGCTAATGTGGAATTTTTTAACATTAAACTACAATAAAACAAGACGTTGAAGAAATACGGATGTAGGTTTTTTTTTTTTAATAATGCAATAATCGAGGTATTTTAGGTGCTCAACTCTTTATTGCTGCATAATTCCTTGACTCCTACTGCAGAAAGTCATAAAAGTAGTTTCAGGTTTGTGTAAATAACTGATGCTTCTGTTTACCAAAGCAAGTTCTTATTCAGTCAGTGTTCCAGTTCGATGTGTAGTGAAAACACGTTGAGCAACGCTGTGTGGAAACAGTCACCCGGAAGAGGAGATTATAGTTGTTGTCTCTGGCCAGGAGGAATTAGAAAGAGGAGGACGTTCTGTTCACCTGGTTGGTTGGTTATTCTCTGCAGCGCCTCGACTCGGCTCCAGAAACAGGATTCATCCTCAAAGTGGCAACAATCAATCAAATTTAATTTGTGTAGCATATTTCAGCAGCAACATATTTCAAAGTGCTTTACATAATTAAAATAAAAACAGCATGTGACAGTGAGAAAGAAAAAGATTTTGAAAAAGATTAAAACAAATAAAAACAAAAAAGTTAAAAACATTAAAACCTCAGAGTTTTAGCCAAAACCCAGTCTAACAAAGGTGCTCACACCTAAGAGTGAAAGTCTGGTCAACAATCTGAGCAAATTTTGACTTTTGTCCTGTTGGGTTGAGCTGCATCTTTCACTCGGGTTGAAATTTTTACTACGAAACCTGTTTTTTGGCGTCTGGTAAATGAGCCGCTTCAAAAACCTCCTGATTGTTTAGTCACGTTCAACAGGCAGTGCACTGTTACCTAGCAACCCCAGTGGAACTCTGCCCGTTACCCAGCAACCCAGGCTGAGATCCAGCACATTTGGTCAGGTGGTTTTTACTGCTGTATGCGCTGTACAATGGCTGCTGGAAAAGGACAACTGTTTTGTTGTTGGCTTCCCATCCAGAAACCACTTGCTGCAAACTCGTTGATTGGTTGTGCAGGAGGCTCTAGTAATGCTTTTCAAAGCTGTACAACAACATTTTGCAGCCATTTTCAGCTGCTAGTGTAAATGCAGAGTTTGGGGGCGTGGCCAGCAGCTGCTTATTTGGATTTAAAGTGGCATGATGCCCTAAAACAGCAAATAGGCAGAACTGGCCAGACTAAAATCTCATTAGCCAAGAATCATTTTGTGCTTAAAATATGACGAAGATGTTTTCTAAAGCTCATCAATCGATCCTAACCTGCTAAGTCACCTTTAATTATGTAACCTGTGTGAAGATAAACTTCACACCAACTCAGCTTTTTGGCTGTCTTTGTGGATTAATATTAAAAGGTGATTCAGTTCAACTCAGTTTATTTGCAGAGCGTCAATTCACAGCTAATATCGTCTTGAAGCACCTAAAAAAAAATAAGAATTTCAATTCAATCACACACATATTCCAATCAATTCTAGTTATTAAACAGGTCATTAATCTCAGCTTATTATCCAGATCGGTTTAAAAAGTTTTTATCCAAGACTTGCAGAAATCTCACATTATTATTATTTCTTCCCAAGCATAAAACATCCTGTGAAGTGATTGTTAGTTTAAGGAAAATTAGGTTCCAGCCAAAACTTAACTCTGAAGCAGTAGCTTAGCTAGCAATTTATCAACAGCGACTCCATTCCGGCTGCTGACTGTGAATGACCTTTGCCCTCTGTGAGTGGATCATGTCTTTCCGTGTGTCTGCGACGTGTGGGTGGAGGTGGGTGGAGTGACGCGTCCTTTTTTAGGCTGCTGGTGTGTTTAACGTGTTCACAGATCACCCATCTGATTAGCCAGCTGACCAGGCCAAACTCAGCACCGACGTCACGTTAATCTGCTCACCGTTCCTGCCTGACCCATTCTGCAGCTCTGGATCTATAACTGGATCTATAACTGAAGCGCAGACTGCAATGTGGCAAAGAGAACTACGATCAGCATCATTTTTAAGATGCATTTATTTTATGTCGCTTTTCTTGGCCAGAAAAGAAAAGAGTCTTTGGAAACAGTTCCTGTTTGACTGCTGCAACAAATTTCAGGAAAAAAAGAAGGATTTATTATTATTACACATAACACCTGATACTAGCAACTTTTCTCCAAGTTCAGTTTGCTTAATTTACTTAAGATTTTTTTTTATTTCCTTTATTTAACCAGGTAAATCCCATTGAAATCCAGATCTCATTTTCAAGGGGGACTTGGTCAGAAATCTGCAGTGCACAGCAACCTGGTTACAAAACAAAATTAATTAATACTTATGCACAAATATAAAACAATTTAAAAACAGTGACTCTGTTTAAAAGAATCTTGTTGCGTGTTTTTAAGAATCGCTCAAAATAAGTCCAGTGAGATCAGTTCTGACATCTTGAGTTCAGACTGGAGCTGATTCCAGGCTGAAGGAGCCATCAGACTGAAAGCTTGTTTTCCTTTTTCAGTTCAAAAACGTGGAACATGCAAAAGAAAAATTTTGTTAGAACGTAAATAATGGGAATTAACAGATTTTTGTAAAAGAGTTTAAATATGCTGGAGCCAAACCGAGTAGAGATTTATAAATCAGGATCCTCAGGTGGTTGTTTCTCCGTACAGTTAAAGGCCATTTAGCTTTTGCATACAGCTAATGATGTGTGAGACTCTGCTACCAGTTACAAACCTTAAAGCACAATGATACACAATATTTAATGATTGAAGGCGTCTTAAGATACTGTCTTAAGAAGTTAAATAAAAAAGCAATAAGCTCTGATCCAGCTTAACTTGTGGATTATTTCTTTAACTCAGGTCTCACAGCCGTACAGCTGCAGGTTCTACCGATGCTCTGTGTGTTTTTACCCAGAAAAAAAAAAGATTTTCCACCAATTAAAACATGTTGAGCTAAAACTGGACTGAACCTTTCGTTATTTCTCTCTCCCTCCAGGTGGGTCCAGCAGGCTCCCAGTTTGGACTCCTTGCCTGCCTCTTCGTCGAGCTTTTCCAGGGCTGGCAGATGCTGGAAAAGCCGTGGAAGGCCTTCCTCAAGCTCCTGGGCGTCGTGCTCTTCCTCTTCCTGTGTGGCCTCCTGCCGTGGATCGACAACATCGCCCACATCTTCGGCTTCATAGGCGGCCTGCTGCTCTCCTTCGCCATCCTGCCCTACGTCACCTTCGGCACCTTCGACAAATACCGCAAGCGGATCCTGATCGTCGTGTCGCTGGTTTTCTACGTCGGGCTTTTCTCCTCCCTCGTGGTTTGGTTCTACGTTTATCCCATCAACCTCCACTGGCTGGAGCATCTCACCTGCATCCCCTTCACAAGCAAGTTTTGTGAAAAGTATGACATAGACCACAATATCAACGACGTGGAGCACTAATCTTCAGGCCTTCTCTTTGCTTTGAGGTAGTTTGCTTCCAGGTCTTCTGTTTTGTTTTTGTTTTTTGACAATCAAAGAGTTTTTATCTGAAAACTGGAAGCTTCCCCTCTTGCCAATCTGCTGACCCTCTTTGAACTCACTCCAGTCCTCAGGCAGGTTTGACATGATCCGATCCGGGTTTTTCATTTGTTCACAAGCAAATAACTCATCAGAATCAAGAAAATATGTTTGATGCAGGTTTGAGCCAACAGAGAAGATGGGAGCGTCTCCGGTCTGCAGCTGCCGTCCATTTAAGTCTCCTTAGAGGAATATTCATCAGGTTTCAACACTACAGAAGCAGTCAGTGGTTCTGCTTTTACTCTTATAAAGTAAAAAAAAGAGTTTAAAAGTTTTATTTTTGCCCATCGTATGAATGCAGAATGGAGAAAACTCCTATGGCGTCCAGGGATAAAGGGCTAGTTAACTTTTTTTGGGAGGATTTTTGGATTTCTTTTTGAAACTAATTTCAAAACCGTATGAAGATCAAAGCGTCAGTAGTGTCAGAATGCATTGATAAAACAACCCAACAAACTTAAAATATTAATAAAAATATGCCGTATTAAATTAGTACTTAGATTTAAATAACGTTGAAGGTCTTTTCACATCTTTGATTAGATGGATGAAGTCATATTAGAGGTGTGCCGATCAATTGGCCACCGATCATAATCGTCCGATTTCCGTGGAAAAGTGTATAATCGGTGATCGCCGGTCACGGTCTCTTGTTGCTGATCACCTGTACCTCACTTCGCAACCTGCCTGTGCAGTTTTATCTCCTCTTTCCTTCGCACTGTGCAGGCGCACGGCAACAAATCCTGAGCAAAGTGGTGTGGAACGATAACTGGGACGTTTGCGTGTTGCGGTGGAAATTTACCTCGAGGCTGAAGAAGCACGTCAAAATACATCAACTCTACGAATCTGACGTGGCATTTAAAAAACAAACATTTGATGGAGTTTGGCTAAATCGAGGCTTAATGCAGGAAAATTGACACCCAGAGCGGCCAGTAAAGCATCGCACAGCTACCAACCCTCACCTGGATTAGCATGACGGTCAGAAAGCTAAACAAATAACCTGAAAGATAATTTAAGTCTTCGGTGTAAGAGGCTGGTTCTGTTCTTGTTGTTGAACCGCTGCTACGCGCTGTTGGTAGTAATATTTCACAGTAGCGCCGTTTCTGCTCCACCTGGTAGTGACTCTCACACCGAACCTCTGCTTAAAGCTGCAGCATCTAACATAAAAAAGATTTTAGACATGTATTAAAATTTTCGCTGTCCTAAGACAAGACAGATGAGCTCTGAAAAAATAATTGATCTCCACTGTACGGAAGAGGATTAGGGCCACCGGAAAAAAAGAATTCTGACTTTAAATTCAAAATTCTGACTTTAATCTCAGAATTCTGATTTTCTGACTTTAAAGTCAGAAATTTCAGATTAAACTCAGAATTTATTTATTTTTTTTTTCGGTGGCCTAAACCTCTTCCGTACCACTGCCTCCTCCTGTGTTCTACAGAATTACTCCGCTCGGTCAGAAACAACCAATCAGAACCAGCATTAATCAGCTAGCCATGCTATCAGGAAGGATTGTTTATTTTGATGCAGCCTGCGTTTGACTTATGAGTGAATGTTTCCTTTTTTACTTGCCATTATTTGATATAGGCAGATTTATTTGACTCCGTTATAATTTATGGTACTGAGATCCTTACTATTAAATTTTATTTCGCTGATTGCAGGTGTTTCAGTTGTCCTTTTGACTGAATGGCTGCTGTATTGTGCCTGCAAGTATTTTGCATGTTTTATGCATAAATTAGGTATATTTATTGCCAGATAATTTTTTTATTTTTGTCAGATCACATAGTGGCATTTATACCTAAACAATCAATCTAGGTGATCAGCAAAAATTGATCGGCAGAGATCGGCCTCGTTGGTAATCGTTATTGGAATCGGCAGCAGAAAACCGATTGGAGCCTTCCTACGTCATATTAAGCACACAGCTATTGGAGGTTCTTTTAACATGCCTAAAAAATTTATGCTGGGCCAGATTTGGTACATAAATCTATCCATCTTGGGGTTTTTTTTTACATGTATTGGGGGATCCTTGAACCCTTTATTAAATTGCTCCTATTGTTTCACAAAGGGTAAATTTACATGTTTTCACCACTTATACCACCTTAAAAGCAAGTCCTTTTCTCTGCAAGAGTAATCAGACTCTGCCACCAACAGCATTTTATTCCAACACTACGTAGCATTTAATTCAGAACAAGGGAGAAAATGTGTAGTTTTAACATTGTTTATAAACATCCAAGATGGTTATTTTTAGATCCCACAAATAAAGACATTTTTCTGCAGAGTTCATCTATTTAAAAGAGGAAGTATAATTTAAAATTATGGGGGAGTTTTTGTTGTTGTTTTTTTTACTTTATATCATGTCATAATGTTACCAACCAGGAGAAAGTACTTGTAGTGTTTCTTTGATTTGTTTTTCCCTTTAATCTCCTGGCTGCCATTCAGGGGTGAATAAAACTGGAGAAACTCTGAACTAGCCCTTTTCCCACCTGCTGGATCTGAAACGGCTCACTTATTGAATGCAGACTTCATCATCGTAAACCTTCCTAACGCTATGCTCCATGTATTACTCTAAATATGCAGCTGGAATAGTTGGTCTGAAACCTCTTCCTGCCTTAAACCAACAAACGCCTCACTAACCGTGGATTTATTCCCCTTAAAGGCGAACTGTGGCTCCCGTACCAAAGTGACTTCACCTGCTGCTTTTTTATGCTGCCACAAACATTTTGGCCCCACAAAATGTCCACAAACGCCTCATGATTATATTTATTTCAGGATTAAACTCTGCATAGCTTTTCTTTTTTGTCTAATCAAAGTATTTTTTGAGGTAAGATGGCTGGTCTGTTTCGTCTTCTTTACACTCCAAAACACAAAGTTTTATCAAGTATTTTTAGTCTGGTTTATAGTACAAATATTTTAGCACACTTGAAATACAAAATTAACACCAATATTGTGATAATTTGTGGTAACGGTAAAAATTACTGGGTTTTTTTCTTCAGGTTATGGCTATCATTAATGCCACCAATTTATTCTTAAAAAAATCCTATTTTAAATAGTCTTTAGGGCGCCACTTAATGAAGTGTGATTTAAACTGCACATAGTAACTTTTTAAATCATATTTTCAAATTTACTAATATCTATTGGTGCTCTTGTAAAAATAATTTCCAGTAAGTGTCAGTTTTGTTTTGTTTTAACATCATTAATTGAAATCAATAGGCAATAAATCCAACTTTTTTTCCCCTAAAAATAATAAAGTAAATTCCCAATATGAGTTTTTCAAATCAATCATTTCTCAACATTAATGAAAAATTACTCCCAATAAGTGAAGTAATCTGCCACACAGCTAGATATTTTAACTCGTAATATTCCCATATTGTGAGTTTCATCATTATTAAGGAATTATTTCTAACTGAATAGTTACTTGTAAGTTAGTTCTGTCTCATTTCAAGTGTACTAAGATATTGTCTTAGTACTGGACTAAAGATCCTTGGTGGTATTCAGTGTTTCTCAGTGTTTTTCCGTTCCAGCTTCTTGCCCTGATCAATCCATGTTGCTGTTTTATCGGCTCCCTGACAATGTGAGCAAAGTCTGGGTAAAATCCCTGACAAGTGAAACATTTCTAACAGTATCTGACTGTATTTTAAGTATTTGGCTATAAAGTGTCAGCCTGCAGCTGCTTGAAAAGCTGCAGTAATGTTGAGGAGGATTATGTGGGTTTAGTTGGATTACAGTAGTCGGTGAGACTGGCTCACTGATCAGCTGGTATTTATGAGAAAACGAGTCATAAACCTGGTTAAAAAGGATTTTTTGTTGTTGTTTAGGAAGCCTCCTTACTGTGCCTTTGGATATATGAGCATGTCAACCATGATGAATGCAAGCTGCACTTCCTCTGCTGTTTTATGCCAGGACCAAATCATTTACTGTTTTTTTCTATTTATTTGAGGGTTAAAAGGGAATGTTTTGATTAAACCTAAGGTGATGGCCTTGATACTGTTCAGTTTTCCTTCACTTTTGATAAATCTGTAAAAAATGTTCATTTTAAGAAGCCATGTTAAAATAAACAACACTTAGATATACTTGACTCTGTTTTTTTCTTATAACCTCTTCACTGTCAATTATGGCTGAAACAATCCAATTAATCTTGATAAACTGATTGAAATAATTGCCAATTTAATCCTTGATTACTTAACTAAAACGTTTTTTTTTTTTACAAATCTGGTACCTTTTGATATCCAATTAATCAGTTAATCAAAAAATACAATCAGCCTTACACTGTATAGATTTTTCCAATTTTTTCAGAATAATCAACAGATTACTAAAATAATTTCTCATAACATAATCCACACCTTTTACTGTAAATCTGCTTTCGTGGAAGTTCAGAACTGCTCAGATCTTAATATTTAAATCCACATTGTTGTGAAAAATATCCCTCTTTTGCAGATTTCTTCTAATTTTGCCACACCTACATGTTTCACAATGTCAAACAAATTTTTATCCCTTAAAGTTCCTGCAATTTTCACCCATGCTAATGAAGTTCTGATAAAAACTTTGACGAATTGAGATTTTCATATATAAACATTTCCACACAAGAAAACAAATAAGCCTTTATAAAATAAAGCCTTTATACTTTAAAATAAAATTATACAACAGAAACATTCAACCCCTGAGGATTTAGGAGGCAAACTGGGTGACATCTTACAAGGAAAAATATAATTTTCTTCCATTTTTGTAGTTCTGTGAATATATAATTCTTGTTCATAAGATTTGAGATCTGTTTTTATACACAGTGTTCACAGCTAATGCAAAATACAATCAGATCCGTAACAACACATTCAAGTTGATATCACTCATCCATAATTACATTCATCATCCAATTTAACTTCAGTACTTTGGCAATGTATTTATGTTGTTGCATTTTACAGCTCCTCTGTTAGATTTGTTAAATGTTTTATCTGAAATATTACAACTGATATAAAAGATTATGTAATTTAAGAGTTTGACATAATAATTTTTGAGTTTATTTATTCTGTGGGGAAAAGTTAACAGTAAAATAGTTTTTAACCAACTCCATGTTGGGTGGTTGGTTTCAATGAGCGAAGCTTTTACTGTAAGGCTTTTTCCACGTCTTTTTCACAAGTGCCAGTAAAATTTGTTCTCATCTATAAAAGTATAAACCTCTTAATTTGGCTTCAAACAACCAGCATCAACCATTTATGTTTTAGTTTCCAAAGTCTGAACTACAGCTGGGTGATGTAACTGATGTCACAATGTAACGGTTTCATATCTTTCTATCAATAATTATTGATTAGTTTTTCTTTTAAATATCTGAAATACTGCCAAACTGATGACGCGACCTTTCCTGTTTTATCCAGTTTTCGCTCCATGCCATTTTTTTTAAAAGCGGTTGTGAGGCAGTGGAGAAACCTTAAACTGTTAAACTCCACAGGTTGTTGCTAGGTAACCAGAGCGAGTTGCTAGGCAACCAAAGAGAGTGTGAGTTGATTCTACCAACTTTGCTTAGCTAGCCGTTAGAGGTTGAGCGGCTAAAAACTTTCCTCTGCCTACATCCCCCAGAATGCTGTGCAAAAACTCAACTGGATGTATCATCTATTGATTTTGATCACTTGTCTATCATATCTAGTTTTACTGTTGTTCTGCCCAGTCATAGTTTGAACTACAACAATCCATATAGAACAAGTACTGGATGAAAGAAAAGGCAGCTTGCAGTTCGTTCAGTGTCCGGCGTTTTCTCTCAAAACACACAATGTTTAGTTTTTCAAAGTTTCATGAAGTTGCCGCTCGCACTCTTTGCTCCAATGGCAACTTCTCCTCTCTTTTCAGCACAAATTTTTACGGTTTCCAGTCAACAAGAACGTATCCAACCATTGCTGACGTATCCAACAGTTGCTGAAAGCTGGAGGGCGGCTCTCTGTTTACGGCCTGGCTCTCTTCTCACCGGCTGATGAACATTTTTCACCCAGAGATTAGACAAATCCCTGCTCCACTCACATGCCTCCACTACGTCAGGCTTAAGGAGTGTCAATGCATCCTGTTTTGGGAAACGCTAAACCAAAGTCCCGTCCGTCAGCATCCACTGTTGCGCCGCATAAAGGCGTGGCCCCTGACTGGGTAGAACATCTCGGTGAAGTTGAGGGGTCCCACGGTGATCTCAGCGGGGCCCAAAGCCTTGAACCCTGACTTCTGGTAGAAGGGAACCAGAAAGTCCTCGCACATCAGGACAGCGCGTCGCACGTAGGGCAGACAGCGGAGGTACTGCAGGTAGCGCCACATCAGAATAGAGCCCTTCCCCTGCTGCCTGAAGGTCCGGTGGACAGCAAGGACGTGGATATGGACCGTGGCTCCATGAGGCTTATGGAGAGTCAAAGCATCCTGGAGAACAGAGAGACAACAGGAGACATGTAGGATTATGTAAGTAAAAGAAACTGCTAACATGAGTTACCCTTCCACTCATCTTTAACTCTGTCTGCTTTGATTACTACTGATGAATCTCAAAACGTCTCCTTCTGCTGTCTTTTTATTTGTACTAATCAGAGCAAATATCACTACTAGGACTGGAATGACTGATCGGATTACTGGTGATGAATACATAGTTCCAACAAGTCTGAACCAGAACCGCCATCTTGGTAGGCAAGCTCAAAGCTTGGATGGACCTTGGCTTCGACACCAACAGAAAGACCATATTGACATTCTTGCCCAATGTACAGGAGAAAGACATATTAACAAAATCTGTGTTGTTGGAATCAACCCATATGAAACGGATAATGGAAACATGTCAAACAATTAATAACAATGAAATCAAACAAAATTGATGTCAAACGTTTGTGCTGGTTTGTGCAGCAACATTTTTTTGCTTGTGCCGCTATTGTTTAAAAGATATAAAGAAAGTTGGATTTCATAAAAGTTTGGGGGGTTGGTTGACCTTTTGACCTTTACACTTTCATTAATATCTTCAAAGCCAAAGTAGCACAAACGAAAAAATTTTGCTGCACAAACCAGCACAAACATAGCCGAGTTGATTGACACCCATTTTGTCTGGTTTGAAGAATGTGGGGGCTGGTTGACCTTGGACGACCTTTAGAAACATTTCTTTATATCTTTAAAATGATAGAGGCACAAACGAAAATTTTTTGCTGCACAAACGTAGCACAAACGTTTGACACCAATTTTGTCTGATTTGAAGAAGGTGGGGGGGCCAACTTCACTCAGGTAAATATTTCAGTCCACTATCACTATAAACGCCCTCCATAAATAAATGTGTTTCCCCGGTCAGGAAGCCACTCTCCGTCTCACCATGGTGAGCCTGTCCTGGTCCCACAGGGAGCCGATGATGAAGGCCACCAGCCGGCCCTCCTCGAACCAGCCCAGAGAAAGTTCCGGACACAGCGTGAGGAAGTGACGCACCTCGTCCAGGTGGAGCGGACATTCTCCGGACACCGAGATGAAGGCTGGTAGGTGAAAAGCAATGGAGGAGAATCTTGAGTGAGTTTTTAAAGGTTAAATCTATTCCACCTTGAATGTGCCGTTCCTTAGCAACCACGTCCTCACGCGCCGTTCCTTGGCAACCACTCACTTTAGTTTAAGAGGCTTAGCTTGCTAGCAAGAGTGACCTTAGCATTAGCGCTGTGGCTAAAGCTGGGGATAAAGTTATAAAGTCTTCCTCTGACGACTCAGAAACTTTTTCAACCACAAATCTTAGAATATTTCTGAACTTTTACTGAGCTTAGATGTCATGATTAAAGTCCGAATGTCTGGTAATTTTTTTTAAAAAAAGCTGCAGTATATATAACTTTTATAATATGTTTACTGAATTGACGGTTTAATATGAGAGCGACATTCTGTGAAAAATCAAGTGCCTTTACCTCCTCGCTGTGGTCCTACCGCCATCACCTTTGTGTATATTAGGGCTGTAGTGATACAATAATCTTACAATACGATACACAATATTCTGCCCATGATACACTATATGTTGTGATATTCAGCAAACGATACAATTCAATACACTTTTGCAATTTTCTGAACGATTTTAGAGGGACAGAGTGATTTTGGTGACATTTTGTGCTGTTATAAAGTTGGATTGAACTCATTTAACTGAAAACTGATTAAAAGCACCAACTACACAATACCTGCTCTGGTTGGACACAGACTGAAAGACGACAGCTGGACAAAATGAATCAAAGAAGTGGAGAGAAAACATGTTTCTTTTAATTGAAACAGTCCAAACTGTAGCTGACATGCATTTGTAAAGTAAATAAAGTGAACCAAGTTCCTGCTCTGAATAGTTTGATGCCTTTTAAACCTTAACATTTGAAGGAATCACTCTAAGCCTGATGACCTGGTGCAAAGCAAGCAATGAGTGAACAAGGTGACAGCTGGATGTTACGATATTTGCAGATGAATATCGATTTTATTTCTAGGAAAGAAAATATTGATATATATCGCGATATCGATATTATTATACAGCCCTAGTGTATATGCTGCTCACGCCCTTCCCCTTGCTTTCTGTTATATTAAAATTTCTTCCTCATAATTTAGCCTTAGGATCAGCTTAGGATAAACAGATTTTCTGTAACAATAATTTGTGCCATTAGCACATTGAGCAGCATGTGCTTGATTTTTTTTGTGTCTGAAATTAAATCATCTTTTTATATCTGCAATATGCCGTTGTATAAATACATTTTGCAAGAGTAAAAGGTGTTACAATCAACCACGGTCCACTCCAAATTTAAATTACTAACATTTATTACGTTTAAGAATGCCTATATATACTATAGCATATAGTTGGTGTCCGCGTAATTGTGATCTACTGGTTGAATCAGAGAGCAACAGCAACCTCAGCGCTGAGACTCTCCAAGTCAAAAGCCCGTTTTACCTTCTCTCTCTATCTCGAACACGCTGATTGCGTCCTCCGGACTCAGGGAGCGGAACTCGCTGGCCGGCAGCGTGTGGCGGCGGCCCTGCGGCACCGGGGAGCGCACATGGCGCAGCGGCTTCATGAACGGCAGTGCGCCCAGCACCGACATCCCTCCGGTCCCGTTTGTCTTCAGAAGCAGGCGGGTTAAAGACACTGATAATACGTCTTATGACTGTTTTATTCGCGTCCACTCGTGGATAGTTTCCTCCACGCGCCGCCGGACTCGTGCGTAAAGACTGAGCTGGACGGCGGCGCGCCGGGAGGATTTATATTGGAGCGCAGGGGCGGCTGTTTCTAATCCCGGGGTGAGCTGGAAGCCCAAAGCCTCCTTTCCTGACTTTGAACAATAAACATATTTACCCGGGGTAAGCGGGGCCAATCGTGTGTTTACAATGATCCTTATGCGTCAGAGGTAGATTCCTGGATCATGAGTTGCAGTATCTAATTAAGCTTTTTTATCTATTAAAGATGTGACCCTGGGTCACAGCAGGACAGCAGATATGTGCATTAATCCTTCAGAGGGATCAGGTGTATTTTTCCCATCAATTTCGTGACACAAAACCCTCTGATTTCATCTCTGCTGGTCTTGCCTAATTGGAGCTGTGCAGGACTTAATTACATGATCTTATTTTTCTGTAGGAGACTTTCAGTCAGCTGAATGTTGCTCCTTTAAGCTCAGTTTATGTTAAATTCCCTGCTTTATTTTCCAGTTCTAAAAGAGGATTACAGGATGTGTAGGAGTTTGTTTGTCACCTCATCAGCATTAAATGCACTGATCCTTTTGGACAAACATTATTTATGTAAGATGTGGCAAATCCCGAACTTTACACTGGGGGCCCTGATAGGTTCATTCAAAAAAAAGAGGTCAAAAGAGAAGTAAAGTGTGTCATTATGCAAGCAAAGATCTAAAATAATAATAATTATGTATATAAAAAAGAATATTTCATAACTGTGGTTGATTCTAATGCTTCACTAGGCTCCTGGAAGTTTAATTATATTCTATCAAACACCTATTGTTGCTTCAAACTATGAGACAATGTAGCCAAATTTTAATAGAGTCCATTTTACAGCTGCTTTTTAAATATCTTTTCCTTCAGGGATACATCGTCAATTTGACTCGTTTACTGAATAATTTGTGAAATGTTGAAGCAGTAGTTATTTTTGAATAATTTTAATATTGAATAATTGTTATTATTCAACATAATTTTGAATAACTGTAATATTATTCAAAAATAAAATAGGTTTCTTAATTGTCTGAGCACATGCATTCTTCTATATATTTTCAAGTACAATAAAATGTGTAAAAATATACAATGCATACTGAGAAACTCAAGGGAGAAAAATGAATAAATGCAAGAAGCATATAACCGAATAAATACATCAAGTTGGTGCACTTCTTTTATTTCATGTTAAAGAATCTGAAATTATATGTCAACATTTTGTGCACAGGGAACTTGGCTGGTGATAGACAGACAGACAGACAGACAGATCCTCTGCTCGTTTTTATTTCCTGCTAAATAATGTTTTAAATCAACAAATTCATGGACAGGTGGGGCCCAAAAGTGCAATAAATTAAATAATCAAATGAATGTTTAATGTGTCAGCATTAGTGCTTAATAACCTTTAAATTTTTAAATGAATATTGAAATAATTATATGCAACTACTTTCCAAAATAAATCATTTAACCAGTGCTGTGTTTTATATGTTTTTGATACATAGAAACAGTTATAGATTGCTTTATATACATATATATTTGTAGTGGCTATTTGTCCCAAAACTTAACTTCAAAAATCAAAAAACTCAAAAGTCGAACGTGATCAAAACAAAAGTGAAGCCAACTCAAATAGTCACCTGATGCACTATGGATTCTGGTTCACGCAGCAAAAGAATCAAAAGTCAAAATATAGTTGTTTGGTTTTATTTTCAGTTCAGGCAAAAAAAGGTTACAGGCTTCTGGTCTTATTCCTGTATCTGTTCTCTGACTGACAAAAAAACCGATGTGACTAATTGGCTGGTAAAAAACCTTGTGACCACCCAGTGCATAATAAGCTACTAAGACCACATCCCAAACTGAAATTAATTAACTAATTAATCAATCAATCAATCAGTCAAATTATATTTGTATAGCACATTTCAGCAGCAAGGCATTTCAAAGTGCTTTACACAATTTAAAATAAAATGAAAACAGAAATAGACAGAGATTTTGAAAAAGATTAG